>JAGTTH010004476.1:0-190456 GCA_022606485.1 Agraylea sexmaculata | reverse complement strand
GCTCGTCTAAAAGGTCTTAAAATTGCGTGCAATTTAAATTATATGTGAATCGTAATGAGATCAAAGGGAAAACCAACAAAGAGTGACAGAACAGACAACAGTTTGAAAGAGACTGATAAAATCACTGGCTTACTTTCGTCACCGAAAAATAATTATTTTCCGATTAAGACAAACGTAATGTGTCCATATTTTTTCGGTTTGGAATAGAAAGACGTTAAATTAAAATAATTATTATATCTTACAGTTCAACAAATTATCCTTAAGTATCAAATTATATGTCTGTAAACGTATTTATTATTTAAATGAGTCAATTTGTAGATAAATTCGCCCTCTTTTTTTACTAAACAAAGATTTAATTTGTAGAGCACTACAGAGGGTGGGTATAAAGATGAAAAGGATAGTTTTCAGTATCAGTTTCGCCACTTTTCCATTTGAAAATTCATCTCATGTCCGAGTCATGTAGACCGTGATATGTTCCACAAGATGGCGTCCATTATACCACAAGATGGCGGAAGAATAAAAAGCAGGCGGACGTGAAGAAATCCGATATATCTTGCACGTCCACTTATTCACATTGCTATATACAACCTGTCTTTGGTTGAACTTCAAATAAATTAAAGGCGAATATGTAATTCCAATACGATCATTAAAAATATATACTAAAAAGGGCTTAAGATTTTTTTCGTATAAAAAAATAATTTATTATGACATCTTCGGTTATTATAATGAGTGAATATATGATGTCATCATAGAATAGCAAAAACAAAATTAATTTTCAAGGTCGAATTCAAATGGATAATAATAACAACTATGTTGTCATAAAGTCGCTGACCGTATTTGCATCAACAACAACTAATTGTAAACACTAAAATTAAATTTAAATTAAAGGCGAATATGTGATTCCAATACGATCATTAAAAATATATACTAAAAGGGGTTTAAGATTTTTTTCGTATAAAAAAATAATTTATTATGACATCTTCGGTTATTATAATGAGGGAATATATGATGTAATTATAGAATAACAATATCAAGTACGACAACATAATGTTGTCATAACGTCTAAGGTCGCTGATCGTGTTTGCATCAACAACAACAAATTGTAAACACTATGATGTCATAATCTCTCAGGTTGCTGACTGTGTGTACCGTTCGAGGTTATGTTCTTGTTTACGTACTATTGTTGTTTCGTGAATTCTATGAGGTATGCTACTAATAATACAAATTCAAATCACCTAATGAGTAAAAACGCAAGATTCTCACACTTTTTAAAATGATAATTAAAAATTCATCTAGCAGATTCGGACCATTAATGAAGGTGTGGTTGTGTTACATTTAATGTACCATTCTTTATATTTAATTATTTTAAGTTGAATAAAAGACATGTTGTATATGTGAAAATGCTCTTTATATAAATTTATGAATGCTATAATAACTTTGCGACAAAAGCAATCATACTAATATTGATATATATAATAAAGATTTCATCGTGATGTAGTTTATTGTTTCGATCTGTCTTTCACATCATATTACGTTCACGTCCGTAGAGTAAAAGGTAAAACGAATTTCCAGCATTACCTGAATCGAATATAACAATAATAAAATGGGAATATGTCAGTTATGAAATGACGTAGAGCGGAAACTAGAACATCCCCCATCCCCTTTTCTAACATCCATATCACATTATATATATATATATATATATATATATATATATATATATATATATATATATAAATATATATATATTTACAAAAGTTGTATTGGGAACACCGCGTGTCCTTGGTTCCTATTTTTTATTACAAATTTCAACAAATACATTCGACAAAACGCGTTTTTTTAAATCATGGTATCAGCAATACTTTGACGGGAAAATCCGAGGAAAGTCTGGCTCATTTTAATGTATTTAGATAAAGTAATATATATATATATATATATGGAAATATGTTTTTATATTTTATCACATTATAACAACCAACATATATTTTAGATTGAGAAATAATCACTATCCTAAAAGACCTAAAAGGCAATTTTAATATTTTATATACAACGCAAATTAGTTAAAAGATATATTCTAACACATTGATTTTGATTGATGATATCGTAACATTATTGACCGTATTCAATATAATAGTGTATTGAGAGTGTGTGCGGGCGGTGCGTATGCGTGTACACCAATATTCAATCTATTCGTACACACACGACTCACTAACACACTCCTAAATATGTGATATATTTTTTTCATTTATGGAAATTGTTAAAAAACATTTTCGTCTCGACATTTTATATTGAATTTCTTGTGTTTGTATAGTAAATTTCTAAATTTTAGACATGCTTGATGCAAGATAACTTATCAACGACCGTGATTGGTCATCTAGTAGAACTATAATATAATATTATGTGACGATATCACCAATCAAAGACGTTTGCGGAATGTTAGTCTTTTATAATTGTTGATAGATATTTTGTATTGTTTTTTAAAACAATACAAAATATCTAATATTCGTGAATGATAAAATAAGATTTTTAAATAGGAATACTGTTATTTTGAATAACTAATTTCTCATACAACGCAGTTTGAGAGTGTGTGCATTCTTGTTTATTATTTAGAAAATTTAATTTAAAAAAAAACATTGGTTTTAAACATAATAATCCAATAAAGTTTAATAATCCATTAAGAGATTGTTGATATATTATTTGTATATTAAAATCAATTAAAAAAATTCCCGTTAATACCTAATACGTTCAGTTTCCTGAGGAAAATTATAACTTTAAGTCAAAAAGTAGTGTTTGTTATAATGAAAACAATTTTAATAATAAACTTGACACGAGTTTCTTTTACCCAGTTAAATAATATATTAAATATACCCACAAGAATGTGATAAAAAATAATAAATTGTCTATATTATTGCCAACGTCCATACCATGTTGAACGCACCGGTTCTCGTCCGATCACCGAAGTTAAGCAACATTGGGCGCGGTCAGTACTTGGATGGGTGACCGCTTGGGAACACCGCGTGTCTTTGGCTTCTCATTTTTTTTTATTATTTCATTTTGTATTCTCTAGAGTTGGATGTCTTTTAGTATTAGTTTTAAAATGTGTACTTGCCACAACCGATAAAATGTATTCCTTTAAAAGCCACCTGCCTTCACTCGAATAGTCAGTGTTACGATCAAAAATCATATTTCATATATTTTATTGGACAGCCATTGGCAAATTTATCAGAACGGTTGGGGTTGCCATGCCACACCCTTCAATATCAATTCTATAAATAATAAAATATTGCAAACAAGCTAAGAAATGACAACTATCAAGTGCATTCGTTGAGGAGAAGAATAAGAGCGTAAACCGATAACACCGATATATTAGCAGGCCACACAACTGGATGATTATTATCTACTAATATGAAAACCAACCTATAACAAATGTTATTCATTTTAATAGAAGCAATCATTTGATTTTAGAAGATGAAGAAAAGTGTATTTTTGGATAATGGGTATTAAATACGTCGCGTTGATAGAATGCCAGACAAATGGTTGTATAAATATCAAGATGCCGGACCAAACAGACGAGTCTGAATGAGACAATTGGTATTTTCGGTTTAATTAAAGAAAATGTTGGCTAAACCTACATTTTTTCTTAATAAGCAAGCTATACAAAAAATTTTTTAGCCATTAATGGGTTACTACATTATCGTCGATAAAAATACCTAACTGAATGAAAACTGAATTTATAAATATCAAGATGGTGGGCCAAGCAGACGAGTCTGAATGAGACAACTAGTGTTGCCTCGGTAAAATGGTTTTTGAATAAACTCAAAATCCTCTATACATCCGCGTAAAAGAGTAAATATTCTCCTATGCGCATTTAAAATATTAAAGTTACGTCCGTCTTCCATAGAATGTGTTTGATTATGTCACAAAAAATTATTGAGCTTATTTATAAAGATATTGTGTGCAAATTTATAATAATGTCATAGTGTTATTATAATTAAAGTAATATGGCATATTATTAATATTAAATGAAAGACAAACTATATGTTTACATCAAAATATTATATTTGAAATCTCCTCGTATACTGTCAACTTGTAGATACGTTTTAGTGTTAATAACCCATCGAATTAATAGACATATTTCTATGTGTTATATGTTAAAATATTGCATTGATTACATATAATAAAATAAAACTGTGTTTACTGGGGATATTGTAGAAGTGGAGTTTGTTTGAAGCATCCAAAATAATATATATAAAGGGATAAAGTTTAGTGTATGTGAATGCAATGCCTTGGCAATTTGTCACCGGCTTCACCGCCGTTATATTGGTTCTGAAGTGAAACGACTACCACCATGTCTCCACCCCCGACAAAACCACCCCCTTTAAAGGGTTGTTTTCATATACGAGGGGTCGCTTGTCCTCCTCAAGAAACGAAAGCCGTCTGTCAAAGCAAATGGGGAAGATCACTCTCAATTTTGACATTATCAGACTAATAATGTTATGAGTTATTTACACACCGATGTCAATTTCATAATAAACTATTACTATAAGCTGCATTGATTTCAATTATTAATAATAAAATTTATATGTTCATAAAAAATCTTACATTTCAACCAAATAATATTTATTAGTACAGAACTGCAAAGTTCTTATAATAAAAAAATACGCATGTTTATGTGGCTTTAAAACTATAACTAATAATTGTATTAAATAATAAAAAAACATGTATTAAGTATACTTATTATAAGATTATGAGGAGTTCAAATCTGGTTGAATTGTTTTTTTAACCTTGTGTATTTTGTGAACATTATTTGAACTGTTTTAATTGACTTTATAAAAAGAATCATTTATATTGTATAGCCAAAAACAATTTAAATTGATTTGATGCGTTATTACGACTGTGTCATAGGGGATAATTTTAATAAAATCCCGATCGATCGTCTTGATCCAGGTTTAATCTGATTTCCTGTATTATAAGGGTAAATACTGATTATTAATTCGGTAACCTGTGTAACTAGTAATAGTTAAAATCACAATTAACACGTTGTTGTGTCTAAAAAAATCCTCTCAAAAAAGCTCATCGGGGCGTAAATTGTGGGTTACGTCACTTTTGTTCTGATAAAATCAATCAATATTTTTTTAAAAGTCCTACCTGAACTCTTGCTTCAGTCAAGTTGATCTTCATGGCGAGGTCTTCCCTGGTGAAGACATCAGGATAATGAGTCTGTGCAAAGGCAGTCTCCAACTCTTCAAGCTAATTTATAAAAAAAATATATATACAATAATGGATATTTACATATATGATATTATATAAAATACCTGTTGGAGTGTGAAAGTGGTCCTGTTTCTTCTCTGCTTCCTCCTGACAAAGGTATCGTCATGAATTGCTGGATGATATGAATATGACGTATCTGTAATAAATGTATAATATGTTATGTTAAAAATGAAACAATAAGGATAATATGTACGCTATATGAAAGAAGTGCATGTTATAACGAGCAGATGGTGGAGGTGGATGTTGGTAGCATTGATTCCATCTCCTTTGGGATCCAGAGTTAAAGTACAGTCACAGTCATAAGGATAATTAGATTCCAGCTAATGGAGTAGTATCCTTTGAGTTGGCCCTGAATATTTCATCTTGCTGGACGTCCAAAGTGCCGCTATTAAATGATCATCCGCAGCACAACTATGTACCGTCACTCTTTTTCACTTAACTACTTTAATTACAAACATTCCTACACATAGAGTTTTCATACTCGATTCATTATTATTGATCAACAACCATAGATATAAACATAAGATATCACATGAGTGTTTAGTTCAAGTGGATCAAGTGGCCAAAAACATGAGTTACCTGGCAAACATTATACTGTAAACATCTCTCTTCATATCTTCAGTTATATTTCACAGTAAAATGGGTAAATGCATTGTTACTACATGTCATATGGACTCAAACATACACTCAAATACATCTAGCCTCACTTTTTACCAAACACTACTTCTATAACATGTTTAAAGTATTGCCACAAGCACTCTCAGTGGTCACTAGTAATGTGTTGAGTGAGGGAGACACACTTATGCTATTATCTAATAGGAAAGAAGAGTGCAACAATACTACATGCAATTGCACGAATTATTTATATGCAATGCGATATCTAATGTTTATATCTATGATTATTACATAATATAGTTATATTGTGTAGCTAATCACGGCCATTGTGTCGATAATTGTGGCCGACATACTTAGCCATTGTTAAATTTACTCTAAACATTCATGAAATTAACCTTAGACAAAGAATTTAATTGTCTAAATGTGTCAAAATCATTCAATGTAAATAAATCGTCTATAGCCAAATTTATTATAAAATTCCATTCACACAAGTAAATTAAATTGTGGAGGAGGAGGAGTGTTTAATTATCATAAATATAGATATTATCTACATAGATTTTTTTAAATCTTTTTATAATTATTTTGTTTCATAATCGCAATCTTTTGTAACGTGGACTTTTGCAGATAAGGCTTTTATTTATCATACAAATGGATAAAATGATGATTCTTTTATATCCAAAAATCTCAATTTCAAGTAATCAGCATTTTAAAATGATAACTATTACATTTATACCAGAAATGTATTTATAAAAAATTGAATTAAATGAAATTATGCTTCATTATGATCAATTAAAATAATACTGTAATTAAAAAAATGGAGATGGACAGAAATATAAAGATTATCATACATTTCTCCTTGATTCCCTAACATTTAATAATACAAAATACTTTTATACAATTTATGTATGAGGGATTTTTTTCAAATTGTATTGCAAAACATAAATTCTTTACAATATAAAGGGGTTGATTTATTCTTGAATCTTATTTAGTAATATTAATTCTCTCGTCGATTTTTTCTAATTGTTAGACGTGTGGATATATGAACTACATTTTTCCGATGCCACATTAAGGAATTGTAAATTACCTGTATCTTTTTGTTGATTGTTTTGATACATTTAATATTTATCCAGAATATAGATATGCCTATAAACTATGATAATCAACCCAAATTTTTAATAATAATCGTAGTTGTATGATTTTTGTAAAGTTTGTTTTCTAAAAAGGCCCTCAAAGTCCTGTCCTATATTGAATTGATTGCGGCAGGTCGTGGAGGCTGTATTGTACCTGTATTTTTATTTGTACCAAATGATATAAATATACCGTTTGTAAAACAATGAAGTACAACAACAAAAGGATAAGGATCAATTTATATAATTTGGAATGAATTGCAAAGAGCGCGGTGCAATTTGGAAAGTAATTCACAGCTGTCACAATACAAGCCTATTATTGTCGGCATTATTACAACACACCATTGCGTCAATTATACTCGAAAATTATATAACAAATTATTATTTTATTAATTGAATTGTGGTATTTTTTAAATACTTGACATCTACGTAAAGGTGAAAACTAGATAAATCATAAAATAGCTATCATAAACGCCGGGTAAATTCACTAACGTGTACCAACACTATTTCAAAAATAACAAATTGAATAACCATAAAGACTTCTCTTTGTTTTTATTAAATGTCTTAAAATTCTATGTAATCTTCTTTATTAATTTAATCTTCCAATTCAATTCAAGGATTATCAAAATATGAAATGTAAGGGTCGATTCATACCAAAACCAAACCTAATGCCTGAAAAAAAAATCGCATACGTTTTTTATGCTATATACCATTATGTTTTAAAACAATACATTTTTTTTTTAATTCAAAGTATATTAATTCTTGATATCAGAGGCGTCTGTCAGTGCATAAACCCCCCACATTCACCAAGCAATATGTTCGAATAATCTAAAAAACAGACCAAAATAAAGTATTTTTGCGCGTATTTTTTTATTTTAATATTGAAACAATTGGCGGTCATATGTGTGGAATTATTGAGACTGTATTATTTTTTAATTAATTAGTAAATAAAATATGTATATTAACTGAGCTACTGACACATTTTGTATGAAAACAACTTGTCTTCGAGCATAGGATAATGATAATTTAATTATTTTACATAAAAAAAATGCACCCACAGAATAATAATCAACTTTAATAATCCATTTCCATCCATAAGATGTTTGATATTTTATACGTGAAATTCAATTAAAAAAATTCCCGTTAATACCTAATACGTTCAGTTTCCTGAGGAAAATTATAACTTTTAGTCAAAAAGCACTGTTTATTATAATGAAAACAATTTTAACCAATATATTGATAAAGGTCTTTTATATATGTTAAAAAATATTTTATTTTATTTTATTTATAAAAAAAAAAAAAAATATTTAATATATCCACAAGAATGTGATAAAAGACATTTTAGAATATTCAGGATAATTTATATCCATAAATGATAAATAAAATTTTAAAATTTTATAAGAAAACTATCCAATTATTGGTAAAGGTCGACATAAAAATAATATTTTTTGAAATGAAAAAAAACTGTAGATTTTTATTATTTAGAAAAAAAATCTGTTGTATAATAAATAAGCGTGCTTTGTTCATATAAGACTAATTGAGACCAACAAACATGTCGATGATTAAGTTAGCATAAGTGTAACTTAAATTCAAGTATTACTTCTTTATTTAATTAAAAAAAAATTGAGCAAATTTCAAACTTTAGGCATGGATTTATTATTGTGTTGTGTTGTGACAAATTAGAGCTATTTTGACATTTGCTCTACACAGTATAATGATGCCTTTTGATAAAAATAATTAGTTAGTTGTTCGCCAACGTCCATACCATGTTGAACGCACCGGTTCTCGTCCGATCAACGAAGTTAAGCAACATTGGGCGCGGTCAGTACTTGGATGGGTGACCGCTTGGGAACACCGCGTGTCGTTGGCTTCTCATTTTTATTATATTTTGACTGAATAATGTATGCATTCCAAAACGTAATCAGGCAATACAAAGTGTCATAGTGAAGAACCTACAATGTATTATTAGCAAGATTAGTGTAGGCGCCATCTTGACGCCTATCAAATGCAAATGGCCGCCATCTCATTTCTAATTACAGATAAGCCGCCATCTTGCCGTGTGTATGACATGTCATTAAATATAATAAAACTAAGATACTGCATTCCGACACATTAAAACATTTAGAAAGCTTTGATGAATTATCAGTGGTACGGAATAAATATCAACGCAGTAAAATACGCTGTAATCAAAATGAGTTACTAGAATGACAAAAAATAAAAATACGCTTCATTTTTATATAATATGACCAATCACAGCCGTTCGTGGTTTAGATCGTCTATTTTTTAAACTAGCTACATAATATAATATGATTTATTTAAGGTTATGATTTATATAAGGTTATATACCCCAAGTATATTCAATATTATTTATTTATTTATTTACGCTCCGAGGAGCTTTTTTATTTTAGAAAGCGTTTTTTTATACACAAAAACGTGTTAATTGTCTGTCGGTGAACTATTATTAGTTACACAGGTCACCGACAGAGCGGCTCTGCCCGACTTAATAATCGCCTCAGTATTTACTTTAAGATCCAGGAAATCAGAGTAAACCTGGATCAAGACGATCGATCGGGATTTTATTAATATTATTCCCGATCTCCCAGTCGTAATAACCGATAAAATCAATTCTTGTCTTGAGTGGGATTTGACAATGCCTACTAATTATTATTAGTAAGCATTGGATTTGAACCCATGACCACAGTATTTGTAGCCACGCTTCTTATCCCGTGAGCTATTACGCTGGTATATATATTTATTATTTATTATAGTGTAATAAGAGTGTTTTAGTGAGACGTGTGTGTACGAATAGACTAGAGCTTGGTAGTATTGGTGTACACGCATACGCACCGCATGCAAACACTGTATATATTGAATGAGGCTCTTTTTGTAGAGCGAATTTCAAAATGTAGACATGATCAATAGCGAGATTCTTACCACCGGCAGGAAATTGATCACACCCAGTGATGTGCCAAAGTCAAACGAATATTATATTTATTATTTTTTTTAATATCGATCCATTTTCTTTATCCATAGAGTACAGTGACAGGATATAAAAACAATAGGTGGGATAGAGAGTTGATTAAAAATCATATTATGTTACAATATCACCAATCACACCCGTTTGCAGTTAGTTCTTAGTCCACTTTTGTCTGCGTGTCACTTATTGGCATTAATTTACTACACATGTCTTTTACGCAAACATACCGGTATAATTTAATATTCTAAATGACATTTACAAAGATTAAAAGTGAAAATGTTTTATGTTAAAAATATGCACTTCCACAGAGACTTTTTTTATACCATTGATAGAATATTTTTTAGAAGCTTTACCCTTAATTCTATTTTAAAGAACACACTTGTTATATTTTCGCACGCACATAGTGTCGATAGATTAAGTCGGCGAATGATCGTGTAAAGGAAGATAATATCTCATATAAATGATTGAGATATTTGAGTCCAACAATAAGTATTTGTTGCATTGTATTGATTTGAATTAGAGTTGCGATGTGTTCTTGGAAATATCGCCGGCTTTATGCGACCTACATAAAGGTGTCATTAGTATTGTGATATTATTACTATGTTTATTTATACAATACGACATACTCATTGTATTGTCATCATAATAATAAACTCTAGTGACACCCTGTGCCTTCTACAACACTGGACACTTTATATCGTGACCGGAATATTTATTACATTAATACATACACGCATATATCGAGAAAAGTTAAATAAAAATGATGATATTAAAAAACAAAAAAAAATATTAATATTTTCCACCATTTATAACAATAAGGGCCACTGTGCACTTTTTATGAGTCTAATTTTAAGGCTATTTTTAAAGAAGCGGGTTTAAAACATATTTACAAGCTAATTTTTATCAACATTGTTTGTGGATTCATGTATTTATAAAAATGCTAGAGAGTAAATCTTGTGAACTTCTGTGCTCTTTTAAGTAATTAGACTATATGTAACATATTACCCCCTTTTGTTTCTTATATTTGTAGAGCAAATAGAGTCCCCACAAGACTAGATTACCAATCAAAGCCGATATCGGTAAGTTAGTTCGCCTCTGCACGTGTTTAAGACATTTGCTCTAAGAATTTAAGGAACAAAGTATGACACACAAATACGATTGATTTTTAAGCAAAATAAAACATTCAAAATACCAATTATTTAATACATTTTAAAGGCTTTATAAAAATAGGTAACAGTTATGCCATAAAATTATTTAAAAATACCTCAAAACAAGACTAACCTCATAGTAGAGAAACTTTACTCTGAGCAATAACCGTGGAGGACATTTATGATATCATTTATTTATTATGTGGCTTATTAATTGCTGTTGATAATGATGACATTTTCATAATATTACTGTTGAAATTAATTGTATAAAAGCAAAATGATAGGATTAGGCTTTGGTGTTTTGGATATCGAGGTCTTCCATTGTCATAGTGTGGTTTTTCATTTTTTAATTTCCGTTAGGCAGAAAGCTCATCGCAGATTACCGGCATAAATTTAATGGAATCTGAAAAATTCATAACTTGAATCCCCCTTTACGAAGCACCATAACCACCCTCAACCATCCCCATTAGCCAGGGGTAGTTACTTTACTAAGTTATCCAACACCGAAGACAGACTA
Organism: Agraylea sexmaculata; assembly: GCA_022606485.1. Taxonomy (NCBI): domain Eukaryota; kingdom Metazoa; phylum Arthropoda; class Insecta; order Trichoptera; family Hydroptilidae; genus Agraylea; species Agraylea sexmaculata. The sequence goes on along the minus strand of JAGTTH010004476.1, from coordinate 178,801 downwards.
AAGAAATTTATCAATCGCGACGTGCAATCTTAACTAAACGAAACATTTTATAAAAATTTATTCATTATATGAGGATTTCAAAAAAGTAATAATTTGAAATGATGCCGTCGAATGGATGGATATTTTTTTTAATTATAAATGTGAATATTAGTGAGTAAAGTGCTTATAAACTATTCAAGTTTTTTGCCGGTCGGGTTGAAAATTATCGGCTTTGAAAAAAACGTAAACCACATTTCATAATAAATTAACGGACGCTTTAAAAGCGACCGTAAAATTTACTAACGATTTAAATGGAATAGCACGCAACCTTTTAGCCGTACTATGAAATATATGAAAAAAATATTTTCCATGCGTTATGGAAATTGAATGATTCGCTTTGAATAATTATTACTAGTGCACACTGGGTTGAAAATTTGGCAAAAATATATTATTATTAAAAAAAAATTCAGTGCAATTGTTGTGGAGAGATTATTATAATCTCTTCTTTGAATATGACGAGTTAACCCCATTAGGAGTAGGATAAAAAGCAAGGTGGGGTTGGACGGGGTGGTCCCATGTGGTTCCCCGGTGGCACAGTGGGTTGGTAGTAGTGTACTTTGTTAATACTAATTGTATTATCACATTAAACATGTAGCCGCGCAGGTGTCCAGCCACCCTCGCATCCTAAGGGACTACAACTACCCCATACGTGCCCTTAACCCTCTATTAACAGCCGTCGCTCAAAAATAACATTAAACATATTACACAATCACTCTATACTAAATACATGTATGAAAAACACAACATATTTATTACAAATTAACAACCTAGCCTATATTTTCCTATCCTCAAAAAAAAAAAATCACCCTAATTTATAGTACAAGTATGTGTGGTTGTTCATCACCCCATACAATAGCAACCCTAATAATTTAATTGTTTATTTTACAAGTCAGTTTTTCGGCAAATGTGGATTTTGATTAGATATTATTCTTTACGGTAAAACTATTACATCTGACTATTGGTTTTAGAAAAAGGGGAATTCATGTATTGACATTTTAATACAAGGCCGTTTCAATAAAATTTATCATCGACTATCCTAGTAGAAAATATACTTTTGAAAATTGTTGACAATTAGCCTAACATGATATAAATTAATCGAAGTTTTTATTAATAAGTTTCTCGATATTATTTTCACCTTTAGGTACCCGTTTGTTTTAAAAAATAAGTAACAATTCAGTGACTATTAAAATAATTACAATTGATAGATATATTCACAAATTAATGTTAAAACAAAATTAAATCTTAATATATATGTGTTAAAAAATCGGTTATTTACAAATATGTACATATCTTGATATAAAACCTATAGTAGACAATGTGGGAATTTTTTTTTTTATGTATAAGGGGGAAAATTTGAATATGCAATGGCCGTAGGCTTAAATTTTAGAAGTAAGTAAAATGTGTGTTTTCTCTTTTAAATTCGTAACAATTTAATAAATTTTTAGATACATTAAAGCCTATAAAATAATACCTAGTTGTTAAAAAGCTATTTAATTGTAATTATATATATATATATATATATATATATATATATATATATATATATATATATATATATATATATATATATATATATATATATATATATATATATATATATATATATATATATATATATATATATATATATAATTATATATAAATATCAATTAAATAGAACCTAATAATGATTATTATTAAAAATAATAATAGCTCAGATGATAGGTGCATAACTACAAATAAATATTGTTCATGGGTTCTAATCCTGCTTAAAATTAAAAAAAAATCAGTCACTTATTTACTGAGAAATCGATTGAGGTTCAAGCTTAATTTTCCCGAATTGTTTCCCGAAGGTTTACAGATCTCTTACAAATATATAAATTGTAGTATAATAATATATCTATGAATAGTGAGTGAAATAAATTAATATTGGCTATCAAAATTGAATAGTTGTAATAATAGTGATGGCAGAAAGGCCAATTACCCACCGATAATCCCATTATTGACAACCCCTGCATACAACCAATCCAATAAACATCACCACACATTCTTCATAATGGCTTTCTGACAATATCTGATGATGATGATGATGATGATAATAATTATCAAGTCCTTCTCACACTTTGCCGACCGGTTAAGTTAAAAGTGATTGAGTATAATTGTGATATTAATTGAAACGGCCTAATTGTATAAAGCTCGTCGCGTGTCATCCATAGTGTTGTGTACGTGCGCGATTCACGCAATTATCACCCTTATTATTCAATTGTCACAGAGGCTATATTCCCGTGTCGTGGTTAATATTGTTTCGCGCACAATTGCCTCTTCTATTCCATATTATTGCCGACGAAATCCAATGCGAACTGATTCGATAAATACATTTACAATACTATTCTACAAACCGCTCTCTATTCGATTATTTTCATAAAACCATGCACAAATCCCATAAATTGTATAATAATAAAAATATATTCTCATTTCTATGTAAAATTTTAGTTTCATTCAAATAATATATTGCAATGAGCTTATATATATAGAGAGATGCCAATAATACCAGGTATACAGGTAGGCACCAAAGAGTTTCGTGTGTCAGCCGCTTAGGGCGCTGCTTCTACCGCCTCGCCGTCTTGCTAATTCAAATTGTATTGCGTGTAATATTACATGGCGCTTCTATAGATAAAAGTTCATTGATATATTGTATTTGGAATTATAACGGGTTTGTATAAAAACAACGCGTTTTATTTATTTATGTTTTTAAATATGAATTTAAAACTGCAATGAGTCAAAATACATATAATATAATTACATCACTAATTAAAACTGTCCATTTACAGTAAAAAATTGTTGGAAATGGGTCGTTTATTTGAATTTGAAATAAATCATTTTTTTGGCAAATTTATTATAGATTTTGATATATTTATTTAAAGTGAAACAGATGAAATAGTTCTAGTTTCAGAACAACGAAAAATTAAAGAAAACAAGTCATACACAATAATCATTTAATATTCAAGGCCGTATTGCTATAATTTATTCAATATTCTTGAGAACTAGTCTTAAAAATAGTGAAATGAATGAGTATTAATAAAGGTTTTTATAAAAAAAATCCACCTTTATTTTTATATTCAAGAAAATGGGCAAATCAGCGACTTTTTATTAGAGAATAATTCACAAAATCAAATCTGTCAATATTATATATTTGTAAATCCTTGTAAAAAAAATTCACAGTTCTAAATGCGAACCTCTTTTTGAATAAACAATATGTTTTTTGTGCAATTTTTGAATTGTAACCTAATAGTTTGTTTGAAAAATGTCATCAGTCTAAGCCCAGATTAGACACATTTATTCCAAATAATCATAAATGTACCGGCAACAACTATAGGTTTGTTACTTCAAATTCACCCCAAGTATATACATATATTAAATAACTTATAATTGTTATAAAACTTACATGGATGAGTCGGTGTGAATGGATATTCAATTTGTGGAAGCCGATGTTGATGAGGCGGCAAAGTAGGGGGACAGTGGTAGCAGAACATACCGCGACCACCAGCCCCCGAAACCTGAAAAAATACAATAAAAAACAATATTATCACATAATTTCAATAAATATTTATCAAGAATCTAACAGGGCCATTACATTAACAAACGATGAATATCTTAAAGGGTTAATAATCTGCTAAAAAGTATACTACACAAGGGCGGATAATGGAATTAGATCAATTTCAATGCATACTCATAAGGTATGTTTATAAAATCTGAAACTTTTCCCTATATTATAATAATTCTTGCACCATTTATGGAATATTGCTAAAAAGTGTACCCTACCTTATTATATTTTTATTCTAAAAAAAATGTAATAATAAATTGTAAGATATTAACCAAGAATCTGAATCACGTAGAGCCAAGTGTTGAATTATTGACTTTGGCAATAAAAATTGTCTAATTTAGATAGAGAATTTAACAAAAAAATTAACGCATCTCGGGTTACGCCCTTATTCCATCCAACACCTCAATTTATTACATAAAAAAAGTATTTGAATAATCTAAAGTCTTCTTTCTCTCTTGTTGTTTTCTTGTTTTCTTGTTGTTGTTAACTCTTGTTTCCCAAATTTCTATTTTAACATTTTTCCGTCGTCATATACTATTTTTCATGGTTTGTCTTACTGGGTATATTTTTGAGCTACACACCCATTTTCTTATTTATAGAGGAAATTTCAAACTTGAAGAAGAGATAACTCATAAATGGCTGTGAAAACTATAATATTTTATGTTGTATATACATATATTTCAAATAACATTTTGCATGTAACTTTCTTAATATTAATTACCTATTTTTGTTACCGCCAATAAAACAGACAAAGAATATGAGCATATATTCAATATTATTGCAAAAATCTAAAAATATTTTCATATTCAAGCGGTTGATTGAAAAGCCCGTGAACGAATATATCCGGTATGGTCTAGTGGCTAGGATACCTGGCTCTCACCCAGGAGGCTCGGGTTCGATTCCCGGTACCGGAATATATTTTTTTGCATTAATGATGTCGTATAGAGGACATGGTGATGGAGGTCCTAGGTGATGATATTAGAGTAATAGTATTCATTATCGATGTGCATGTGGCGAGGAAGCAAGTGAATGTGGTAGCGTATCCGTTACACCAATTGACTTTATGTGATTTATGAACGATAATACGCCGCGGGATGTACAACAGCTACACAGTATCGGACTAGTCGCTAATAATATACTAAGAATGTTATATCTAGCATTATCGCCATCTTGTCAATCGAGCCTGGTCACCATTCAATTAGTCCACTTTGCATCGACAACAACGGGTTGGCTTGCTATCGCTTTCCATCGTGCCAAATCAAATTAGAAATGTCCACTTCGGTGTTGCTCGCTTTAATTGGGTTGCCAACTAACTGCTGCCACCGTACGACAAAATGTATACATTTGTCGAATATATTTTAAATACATAGCTCTTTGACTTGAGTACAAATCACAGGTGACTGGTTGAATGTAAAAGAAACAGATTTATGGCAATTCACATTAGAAAGAGAGCGTTATCTATGTGTTTTTATTGCCTTTGCACATTTTCCAAATAGGAAATGATCATATCCAATTAACTTTTATCTATAGAAGCGCCATGCAATATTGCGTCATACATTGGAACGTGCCCGGTTACGAATACGTGTACAAGCAATAGAATTTGAATTAGCGAGGCAGTAGAAGCAGCGCCCCATGCGGCTAACACACGAAACTCTTCGGTGTCTATGCCTATGGCTGGCCTCATCTATGGTTTTCACGTCTTTATATAATTTAGGGCTGGTTAATAATTGTCTTAGTCCTGTACTTTGTGAATATGTTTATATAGAGATGCCAATAATACTTTAAAGTTTAAAGTTTAAAAGACGTCAAAAGCATAGCAGGCACAGATGAGATGTTTCGTGTGTCGGCCGCTTGGGGCGCTGCTTTTACCGCTCATATGTTTAACTGTCAATTGTCGATCTTTCTAATAACATTACACTCAATATTCTAAAGTGTGACATTAAAAGTTGATCGATCAAATAATATGTCACTGTGTAAACAATTTACACGATCATTGCGGATGTTTTTGTAAGGAAAATCTTGTTTCTCTCGAGTGTCGGATTATGGAATAAGTCGGATTTTTCATGTGGCCGCAGCCCTGTATATGTGTAGGGTTTAGAATATATACATGTATTAGTGAGCGGGCATATTCTAATGTACGACGTAATATTGCATGGCGCTTCTATAGATAAAAGTTTAGTTATGCATGTTCATGGGTTCAAATCCCGCTCACAACAATTTTTTTGTAAATTGATTTGATCGGTTATTACGATTGGGAGATCGGGAATAATATTAATAACATCCCGATTATTGGTCTTGATCCACGTTTATTCTAATATCCTGTATTGTAAGGTGAATACTGATTATTAAGTCGGTGACGTGTGTAACTAGTAATAGTTAAGATCACCGAAAGACAATTAATTAACACGTTTTTGTGTATAAAAAACCCTCTCAAAAAAAAAAATTTCAGCCCACCATAAAAGCGTCTTAATTATGGGTATGGTTTAATTGGGCACACTCCCAATATTTGTCCTTTTTCTAATTTATTTTTAAATACGTGTGTATGTTATATGTCTGTATTTCTGTACGGGTCTTTCCCTCAACCATCCTTAAATATCCTTCTTTCGACTAAAAAACAAACTTATTATTAAAGCAGAGCAAAAACAATATCGATTGAAAATATTAAATAAACTTAAAATATTTTCAGATGTATTTAATTTGATAATGCATAATAATTCCACATACTTCATTTTTAAAATAATAAAAAAATCTTCTAATCGATAAAAAAAAACACTTTAAAGCAAAAATGAAATCAAAACTCAAATATAACCGCCCTATTAAAAAACCAAGTATAAAAAAACATTAACAAATTGAAAATTTCAATTAAAATTACCCTAGTAATATAATATGTGTGAATTCTCTTGTGTAATTGGAATTAGTTATCCAGTTTTTCCCGGGTGACCATCGAAGTCGGATCGAAGATCTCATTAAAACACATTCGCCTCAAACTTGTTCAGTCGTGGTGACCATCTTTCAATATTAATATTGTTGTTATAATAAAATCCGATACTGGTGGATCAGTGTCAAGTAGCAAATTTCATTATAACACAACTGTAATGGTCCTCGATTGTCTCATATATCCCGGACCTATGCAATATCAACCGACGCTCCTACAATCATCTCCAATAATAACGCTACTTGTATAATATATGATTTTATATAATATTAATTAAGCTGGTGTTTTGTCTGGGGTGGTCAAGTGTATTAAGTATTTAAGACTGACAGTGTTAAAAGTGGCGTCTCTAATCCAATACAAATACCTACAACACATTACCGCAATTAATTATTAAATGTAACACGTATTACCTTCGAAATTTACTCGTATTGTATGGTAATAATCAGTATTTACCTTACAATACGGGAAATCAGAGTAAACCTGGATCAAGGCGATCGATCGGGCTATTTACGATCTCCCAGTCGTAATAACCGATCAAATCAATTAAAAAATTCTTGACTTGAGCGGGATTTGAAGCCATGACCACAGTATTTGTAACCACACTTCTTATCCCCTGAGCTATTACGCTATTTAGATATATATGCAGTTTTACTATCAATGATCTATGCTGTATCTATATCAGAAGCCTATTTATAAATATATTATAAAAAAATATCAAACCTCGGCCAAGAGTGTGAAAAAAGAGTTTTCAATTGTTGAACACTGTGCGGCTTAAATTTTTATTCTACACATTGATATATTATATAGCAAAATATATTATTCTATTTAAATTTTGGGATATTAACAGAACTTATAACATAATAATATTAATAATTGATGTATGATAAGTGTAGATGTATATCATATAAGGTTTTGTGTAAATATCAGAGAGTTGAAATAAAATAATACAATAATCAAAGAAAAAAAGAAATCGTGCAGAGCTCGAATACGTCAAAACCAACGAGTTTATACATATTATGTATAGAGATGCCAATAATACATATAAAGACGATCACCAGCAGGTTTTCCTGTGTGTGTTTCTACCGCCTAGCCGTCTCGCTAATACAAATTCACGTGTACACAACATTCACATGTAATTTTTTTTGCCGGAATATCTTATGCCGCTTCTATAGATACAAGTTAATTAGTCAAAGCACTTCATAGCACCCACATAAACATGAAAAAATAAAACATAGATAAGAAAGGCGAATTCAAGAATGTATAATAAGTTTTTTTTATAAAATTTGGTTTCTCAGTTCATGTAAATTTAGCAATGTTTGTTCAAAAATGTTCTTAAAATGTAATACAGTAAAAGAAAAACATTACCACCCGTGATCTCCGTGAAAAGCACAATTTATTTGTAAAAAAAGAAATATGGTCACCACTAACAAGTAACCTGAATCGTGAAATCAGTAAATACATTTTTTTTACTCTCGAGTTTAGAGAAGAGAATTCAAAATGTGATATAATGATTAGGAAAATTGTGAAGTTTAAAAGATGAAAATATATGGAGATTATATGTATAAAGGACGGTCACCCTTAATGTTTGCTAATCGGCTTAGTCTATCGTATGCTGGATCTACTGGACGCTGGCCTGAAATTAGGATGACCATGCGTTCGAAACTCAATTATCGAGATCCCGAGTCTAGTCGCTAAACTTCTAGAATTGATTCAATTTCACGACAAAAAGGGTTATCTCCATTACTGTCAACTAACAAAAAAAAAACAATTAAATTAATAAAAAATAATTCCGATACCGGGAATCGAACCCGAGCCTCCTGGGTGAAAGCCAGGTATCCTAGCCACTAGACCATACCGGATTGTTTGAACAGTGCGAATCTTTTTAATCTGTTTGCAGGTATTAATTTAAAAATATAATCTACATAAGTAAAATGTGCATTTGTTATTTCAATACAAATGTTGTTATCAGTCATATGTATTTTAACCAATTTGATAACCTCTTGTTTTTATTTTTTTTTAATAAAAATGATGTCATACAAATCAATATTGTTCATTCATTAACTACACTTTTTATGTAACTTGTACTTAAAACATATAAATATAATATTTAATACAAATAAAAAAAGCTCCAACAAAATATTTTATTGATTTTAAAGGAAATCCGCAAAAATGTGGCACTTATTTTTATGAAAAGTGGCAAAATGGCACTTATTAGCATTATGTCAAAAATATATGTTATGACATAATATATTATGGCACTTTCAATTCACTTCAGTAAAAAATTACATGTTAAAATATGAATTAAACGCTAATAAATTGATTTCATTATTCAAATTAGAATATTTATATTTTTTTTATTCAATTAATAATATTGTTTACATACTAACATAAAATTAAATGAAAAAATAATTGCATCAAATATACTATTTATACCACGGTTAATCAAAAATACTAAAAAAAAACACTTTTAAATAATAATTTTAAAAAATCGACATCTTACATCCCCTAAAAACATATCTACCAACTGCATATAAATTCATATGGGTACTTTTAATAGTTGAGAATATTTAATTTATTTTTAATATAATAATGTGTCTCACATGTTAGTGGAAACCAAATTTATTTTGGCCAAAAACAATAAGCAGTTTTCAGTTTGCATTGATCAGAAATAATCATATAAATGATACTCAAAAGTGTGTAATTATTTTTTTTAAGTTTATCGTGAGATCCTATATATTGTTGTTTAAATCGAATGAAATAATATTAATGCAGTGCTCTAATACAAAAAAAAACATTGATGTATTTCGGCTTAAAAATGTATTTATTAATAGAGTGGCTGTTTGTACACGTGTGATGTTTTTTAGCTGGAAAAACATGAAAATCGCTTTGCAGCTTCCATATAATCCGGTATGGTCTAGTGGCTAGGATATTTGGCTTTCACCCAAAAGGCTCGGGTTCGATTCCCGGTACCGGAATATTTTTTTTGTGTACTAAATATTTGAATGGGTTATTCATACGACACCTGGTCATTAGATTAGCGAGTGATAAGTGAGTAATTGAATAGTTGATGAGGACATTCCTGGTTGTGCAGTGTGAACAGTTGAGCCACAAAGGCGTTGCTTAAGACACTTACTTCAAGAGGGATACTAAGATCTCAAACCATAAGATAAGCAATACTACCCCTTTGTTTGTGCCTACCCAAATAAGCCACGTGTGATTGGTTCAAAGTCCTTTATATTAATTATTCTATTTGAATGCTCATATAAACCACCGGTTAAACAACAATGCCCGGGGACAGATTTCGGATATGGTGTTCATTAATTAAATTTAATAAATATAATACCAACATTAACATTCCTGCTAACAATTTTGTTAATTTAATTATTCATTTATATACACATATATTATTATATCATACTGCAGTACCACTAGAGCATTGCGGGGGATCCCAAGTCGCAGTGATGATAATGCAGTTATATTAATACACTTTATATCCTGATTTATACAATACTTTGAAATAATTATAATCAAGTACATTGAAATATTGTCATAGTAAACACCAAACCTCGGCTGAGAGTATAAAAAAATCCGTTTCAATTTTAAAACAATGATTATTTTGGTTAGGAAAAAACTCTGGCTGAAAAGAACGTTTTATATTTTTAAAAGGTGTTAAAAAAGAATTTTAGATTTTTGGAATCATCAAAAAGAAGTGTTAAAAAACATTTATCCGTAAAAAAATAAATATAACAAATAATTTGTGTTTTTAATTAATTAAAAAAATACTTTATAGGTTTATATATACATATAGATAGGTATTTATATACATACCTATAAACCTTAATGCATTAAAAACACAAATTATTTGTTATATTTATTTTTTGATGGATAAATGTTTTATATTATGTTTTTTTAGCTTATATTTGCGAAACCCTAACACCCCCTTAAAATATTATCAGTTAATTCAAGTCCACCTAATATATATATATATATATATATATATATATATATATATAACTATATATATATATATATATATATATATATATATATATATATATATATATATATATATATATATATATATATATATATATATATATATATATAGGGTTTCGCAAATACAAGCGAAAAAAAAAAATTTTTATTATTATTTACACAATACACACACGACAGTAACTACTGAGTACTTCACAGACACAGCTGATTCAAAGATGGGGACCCAAACTCGATTCCAAAAGCACCTTTACATTAGTACTTTTAATTACTTGTTTTTCATGTATCAAAATGTATTTCAATATTCACAATTATTTCATGTATATTTCAGCTTAACTTATCCGCTATGTGTTAAAATGTTATTATTTAAAGATTTGTTTATTTGCTAATATTTTCAGTTTTATTCTGAAACATACAAACGCATTTGGTGTATAAATTGTATAAGATGATTCAACCCGAATATATTTTATGTAAATCAGTCTGGTATCATAAACAAATTTTATCGATAGGTAGTAAAAATATATTTTACTACATAGAAAGAAGATGAATATATATATTGTATAAGATTGCAAAATAATTTTAATACTTTTAAGCCGTTAAAAATGTATGAGCACATTTCATGTGTGCTTTTATAAGTAAATTAATTATTTTCGATACTTAACACACATTCATGTGTAACTAATCTTGATTTAAACCAAATTTTCTCAATCCCCCGAACTTGTCACTTAATCAGCTTCCTGTTTATTAGTATATTGAAGGTAATTCTGTAATTTAATAGTGTGATAGTCGAAATTAGAATTAGCGCGTGCCGGTGTCTATGTTTTAGCGCCCACGTTCAATTCTACACGAGTCTAATTGAATCACCGGCGGGTTGATCTGCCACTGGAAGTGACCCATCATAATCATCATCATCATCATCATCGTCATCGTCATCTGCACATAATACTATCTTTAGATGTCCTTCAGGATGTTTGCAGGATGTGCAGCATCTTGGACTAGGTCACTAAGGTAAGGGCGGGGCTAAGCCATATTATTATACTTTTCACTTATAATTAAGCCATTATTATTGAAAATACATACATTATATTTTTGACTTTTTTGTACATCATTTAATTATCTATATTTTATTCATACATTATTTTGATGTGTATTAAACTGTTTGTTCAGAATTTGTATGGAACTGTGACAATATAAACATCCGCCGCATCGTTGCTGTCTAATCGTCAGCTTTCCACGCAAAACCTCACTAAACTATTTAAATTATTAAAAAAAATATTTACAATAAATACATACATTTTTAAACAATCTATAAAAAAATTCTAACATATTTTTAAAAATCATTTCGCCATAAGCAAAAGAGTTTTAATGTAACGCGTCCTTGTCGTGTATGTATGTATTTTTTATATTATATTAGCAGGCCATACAACAGGACATATACATATCAAGATGGCGGGCCAAGCAGATGAGTTTGTTTGAGGCAAAAATGTAATTAAGGTGCTTAATAGTGTTTAAACAATAATAATAATAAAGAATCTATCAATAAAGAAAACAATTATTGTTGTCTCACTTAGACTCGTCTAATTGGTCCGCCATATTGATATTTATATATCCAGTTGTATGGATTGCTAAAATATCGGTGGTATTGAGTATTTAATTATTAATAAAATCAGTTGAATCGATTTTTTATTACTAATTTTAATTCAATATCATCGATTATTTTATTTTACCTACTCTTTTTTACTTATTTTGAGAATCTTACAGTCAAATCATACACAATGAATAAAAGTTAATATTAAAAATAATTGTACATCGAATGTAAAATAAATTGTTTAATGTATTAATGTAAATTATTCCATAGAATAAAAATATTTTCCTCGCTACAGCTACAGTAAAACAGCGTCACGGTTGATTTTCCTTAACAAAATCAATTGATTAACATCTAGTCGGAATGTAACTATAACTGTGTGTATAATATTATTAGTAATAGACATGGTGTCATGAAATTGGTGTGGATAATGGTGTTACAACGTCCGTTAATCAAATGGTTAGCGCCATTAGTGTGGGTGTCACTGGTCCAGATTCCTATCCCATTAACCGAATTATACTTTATCACTATCATACAATTATACTCTTTTATAACAATAACTCTCAAGTAATTGTATGTACCTTAGTTACAATACAAAGAGTGTAAATTGATTGGTCATATTCGATGACTCAATCATAACTACAGAAAGTAGGGTAGACCTGAAAGTCCACGCATTTAATAAAATAACTCGATAAATAAAATCGCTTACAAACGAAATTATTATTGTGTTTTTATACGTAATTTAGGATATTGAAAATAATTTGTTTTTTATTTTTAATTATTGAAAGTATATATAGTATATTTTTGTTTTTTATAGATTCTTAACCCCTTACAGCATGAGATCTCCGATTTTTTATAAATTGATATATGTTAATATGCCGGGAAAATAATTTAAAATTATATTAAATCGTTATTTTTGATTTTTTAAGAACGAGTTTTTGGTCAGATTTGACCCTCCATGCTGTAAGGCGAAAAAACGCCACGCACATATTATTTAATTAATTGTTATGATTTATTTCTGTACAAATCCACAAAATTTATATATAATGTAATATTGAAAATTCGTATTTATTTAATTCCTTTAAAAACTATATTTTATATCAAAAATGTTTTGAACTTTGCATCCCGAAAATTGAGTAGTCAAAATTGCTTGAGAATTATTTTGAGGGTCATATCTGGCCACTAAGCGATGTCGAAAAATCGCATTTGGATGTGTTTTCAACCTCAAATATAATGACGATAAATAGCCCAAAACCAATCAATTTTAATTTTCTTTTAAAAGTTTTGTTATAAGTCTAATAGTTTTAGAGAAAAGAGATTCGAAAGTAGGCAAATTTCGATACTCTCGCCCGTCATACTTTGACCGGCTCTAATTAAGTATATACTTTTTTTTGCATTTTTATAATTATATCATTAGAAAGCCATGTTAATTTGCAATATAATATAATAATAAGTTTTTTTTTTAAATATACTTGAAATGTATTTTAAATTGCGTTAAAATTTTTGGCCAAATTTGACCCTCCACGTGGAAAGGGTTTAACAAACATTTGTACATAAAATATTCTTCATTAAAAAAATACGAGTACACTATAAAATAATACCAATGCTGATTGATACACATCAGCTGTAATATATACATATTAATTAATTTGTGAGTGTGAATACTGGCAACCCTGATGGTCGCCCGCATTGTCAATGAAACATTCAATACTTTGTAATCTAACACGAATATATTATCAGATTATATAATTAGATGAAAGTGTTTTTTGTTATTGGTGATTTCGCAATGGAATGTTTGTTTGTAATATTATAAAGGGTGTTTTTTAAACATTTGATTTACGATATAATATTAGAGAGAAGTGGTCGCAGTTTTACGATCGTGCGCCTCTTTCAATTAACCCCTACCATTATTATTAGACACTTGTCACATACTCATACAATTTAATGACAGCTACTCTCGAATAAAGAATATGTCTTCATAAAATATTACTACTATCATCGCCATGTTTGAATAATATGGAGCTTTATGCGCCTTAATCAATATGCAAAGTTGCAAGGCGAGGCGTCATCAATGTCAGGACGCGATATAATTATACAATTTTAATAAATATTTATTTTATATCATTCATTTTATATCGGTAATAGTTTGGCTTTCATAATTCAAAATTTTATCTTAAAACAACCATTAAATGATTGAAATATACCAAGTGATTTAATTATCCGTGCATACATCTAATGATGAAAGCTTGCTTAGTCTATTAAAAAATTAAATAGTAAAACGTATAATTAAAACAATAAGTTGTCAAAGCTACATTAAAAACATTGTTCTTTATAACTTACCTAGGGTTTAAAATTAAATTAGTATATACATATGTGTGAAGAAAACTAAATTTGTAAATAGGCAGGTGTTTTAAATAAATTTTAGTGGAAATTGTATATTTATTACTTGAAATTGGTAATTTATCATTAAAATATGAAATAATTGGATTAAATTAAATAATTATTAAAATCGATATGTAGCTAAAATTAGGCAACACTAATTATTGTATCAAATAGTTATTATATATTTTGTGATATGTATAATTGTTTAGAGTGACCAATCAGAGCCGATACCTACTCTACAAACAATTTAAAATTGTATAAAAAATAGCAGTCTAATATTTAAAACTAAGCATGTAAATATTTTTTTGTTTAATTGATATACCCTTGTCAATTTATTAAAATAATAAAAAATTGTCGCGTGCTTGATAAAGGGATATGATAGCATGCAATGTTTAATTTATATAATATATATAATAGTCTGAAGCGTTTAAAATTATCGTCTATACTTGAGATATGTTATAATTGAAAATTAGCTAGTATTAAATATAAATGTTACCTTGTTCCCGTCGGTGAATATGTTGACAGCTGATCGCGTGCTCTCCTCTCAATGTGTTTTAACCGATCATGTTGGATCAATGATTATTAAAGTCTTTATTAAAGTGCACTCTTCACTTCCAGATAGTATTTTATTATTATAAAAGTGTGACACTCGAGCACGACAGAGAGTAACGGGAGACTGTAGTCGCGCGTCCTGTCTCCTGTGTTTTATACCCGCCAATAACTCTGCTCCAGCCTCCATATTTGATGTCTCTCACAATACCACGCCGCGCCCCCACAACGTCACAAGCGACGCCACGCCATAATAGCCCTTAATCACAGCGCGCGCAGAGACTACAACCCCATTCAAGCGGCGCCCTTCAGCCTACAATGCCCCCTACTCCCATGCACACAAAGCCCATTTTAGCATACTGGATCTATTAAAACTATAAAAACAATGCACATTCCTCACCATCACAAGGTTATTTATAAACGATAGTATAAAATAATAATTAGTGTTTGGTAAATTTGCATTTTGTTGTTGAAGAGGTGAAGTATCCGGTTAGTGGGCGTGGCTTTATCCTTGCAGTGTGCGTGTGGTGGGGGTGAGGAGGTGGAGCCTAAGGCACATTCATCTTCAGTCAGGCGAAGGGAGTTGCCAGGGTAAACGCCCAGTCGCACATCAACAATTAAAATATACAAGGTGTCTTCTAATGAAGTTAAAATATTTTAACCGAAGGATTACTACATTACAAACAATTTAGTAACACTAACAATCTGCTAGTTATTTTTTTAATAATAATAAAACATTTCGGTGGGATATGGTTCCAACAGTTTGACAGCTAGTTCTGTAGTTCCACTACTCAAAAAAAAAGTCATAAAATTTTATTGGGAGAATACATTAAAATATTTTTAATGACTGACATAATAAATAAGAATATAATTGGTTTTTTTTATTGATTAATTAATGCTAATAAATTAAATATAGGGATATTATTAATTAATAATAATACCTACTGTGTCGTTCTACCACATAATTTGACATAATAATATTAATAAAATACAGAAATTAATCAAAAAATAAAAAATACCTTACAATAATTATTACCTTTCATTCTGTATCATACATTTATTATCACAGCTGTATTCAATATAAGAGTGTGTTTATGAATAGACTAGAGCTTTGTAATATTTGTGTACACACATACGAACCGCATGCAGACACTCCCATTACACTATTATATTGAATACGATCCTTAGGTATAAGTGGCAACCATGATATTTTTTTTTTAAAAAATATTTATCTACTATTATTCCGCAAACCTCTTTGATTGGTGATATCGTCACATAATATTATTTTATTTTATTTTACATATAATATCATTATATAATACTGCAGTACCACCAGAGCATTATGGGGGATCCCAAGTCGCAGTTATGATAATGCAGACAGTAAGAACATGAAAGAAGAGAAATGAAAAATCAATAAAAAATTAACAATAAATTTAAAAAAAGAAGAAAAACATAAAAAGAGGAACTATGTAAAAAAGATTCTAATAAGATAAAGAATAGTTCTCCTGGGTGACCAATCATGATCGTTGATAAGTTATCTTGCATCAAGCATGTCTAAAGTTTAGAAATTTACTATACAAACATTAGAAATTGAATATAAAATGTCGAGGCGAAAAAGGTTTTTTACAATTTCCATAAATTCCAGCGTAATAGCTTAGGGGATAAGAAGTGTGGCTACAAATACTGTGGTCATGGGTTCAAATCCCGCTCAAGTCAAGAATTTTTTTATTGATTTGATCGGTTATTACGACTTGGAGATCGGGAATAATATTAATAAAATCCCGATCGATGGTCTTGATCCAGGTTTACTCTGATTTCCTATATTGTAAGGTAAATACTGATTATTAAGTCGGTGACCTGTGTAACTAGTAATAGTTAAAATCACCGACAGACAATCAACACGTTGTTGTGTCTAAAAAACCCTCTCAAAAAAGCTCCATCAGAGATGTAGCTTCTCTAGTATTCCAGACGACTGTTTTCTCTTAAAAAATAATCAAAATAAATGTCACACACACAGTAGTGTGTGTACGAATAGACTGAAGCTTGTTAGTATTGGTGTACACGCATACGAACCATATATTTTTTAATAATAATAAGTCGCTGTGATTTTCATATCGATTTTTTCAAATTTATTAGGCAAATGATAGGCAAATGATATTATTATAGGTCAGTGTGACAAATTACTGCCTTTATTTATTATTGATGATTTAGAATCAGTTCTGTTAGACAATAATATAATAAATATAGTTTGATCGGCGCGGCGTATAAGTAGAAGAATGTGTGTGTCTAATCAGAGCAAGCACGTAGCTAAGTTGTTTAGGGGTGGTGCAGGGGGTGTTTGGTTGTAGTCCTGTCCTACAGGACTCTGTACAGAGTTGCTTGGCTGGAAAGAGGGAGGAAGCTCACTGGGCAATCAACGCCCCCGTTAACATCATCACTGAGACAGGAGCGTGACCACCGCACAACATAACCTCAACAATCATTCTTTATTTAACAACATCTACTTTAACTCACATTACACTAATCACCTACTACAACACAACTATGATTTGAGTTTAATTTAGATTATATTATGTGACCAATTAATATAAGATAACTGGTGTTAAATCTCGAGCTAGTGTCGTTCGGCGATTTACGCGCCAAATGCGTTTCTTCAAGATTTAGCTCGAGCTACCTACTGTCAAAATCTAGCTCGCTGATATCCAGGTTTTATATCTTAATCTCATGCTATCCCTTCCATTCCAGTTTCGTGCCGAACCGAAGTCGTCTGTAGGCAAGTTCTCTTGAATGCTTGCGATACACAAATCGGAACCGTTCGGCTATACACGCCTTTAAGAAATGTATATGACACAAAATTTGTACAATCTCTTGCCAAGTAGCACACGATTTAACACGACTTGAAGAAACTGGCTGTTAGGGACGGTTTCTCGGTTGAATCTCGTGTCATATACTAATATTCTGGAATGGAGGGGGAATTATAGCACGAGATTTAGCTGTCATCATCATCATAAGCACTCCATTTCAGTGATGAACCAAGGCTTCCCGCACCAGCATCTTCCACTTAATGCTCCTCCAGTTATTAATTCCCAAACTCCTAACTACCTTATAGAACTCGTCCGCCCACCTTAGCCTAGGTCTACCCTGCCTTCTCTTACCCACAGGCTTGCTGGATAGTATTTCCGATACTATCCCTCCTGCTCTTTAACCCAACCTAATGTTAAAGCCCTAATAAACTGCACTACGTTCACGCTCTTATATAATGAGTAAATCTCATCGTTCCGTCTAATTCTAAATAGTCCCGGTGCCTCCTGAACAGGACCCAAGATCCTCCTAAGAATCTTCCGCTCGAACCTAAGTAGCCTATCCTCTTCAGTCTGAGATTTAGCTATAGCACGTCCATAGCCCCGAGCTAGGATTTGACAGCTGGTAGCACGAGCTACATCTTGAAGAAACGCATTCGGCGCGAAAATCGCCGACAGACACAACCTCGAAATTCAACACGACTTAAAATTATGTGCGAATATAGACTAATTTATTAGGAATAGAAAGAGGGAAGAGATTATTTATGCGTTGGTTACACGATTGCTAATTATGACAGGGTAGTTATAACTTTATTATTTTTGTTTGTTTTTTTTAACAATGCAGGGGGGAAGCGACCTCTCTTGCCTCCCTTGTGGATGCAAATTGTGTGAATCAATGAACTTTTATCTATAGAAGTGTCATGCAATATTACGTCGTACATTCGAATATGTCCGGTAAACCTATTCTAAACCCTATACATATATTGGGCTACGGCCACATGAAAATTGTAGTCCTTAAAATCTGATATGTTCGATAATCCGACACTCGAGATTTTTCTTGCAAAAACATCAACATAAATTGTTTACATAGTGACATATTATTTGTCCTTGAATATATCGAGCTTATTTTAATGTTATATTAAATGAAATACAGTGTAATAATATTTGATAGATCGACAAGTGACAGTTAAACATATGAGCGGTAGAAGCAGCGCCCCAAGCGGCTGACACACGAAACATCTAATCTGTGCTTGCTATTGTTTTGACGTCTTTTATTTTCAATATGCACTAAATCGGTTGTACAGTTTTAGAATGAGCGAGGGCAATCGGCGAGTGTGTAAGCAAGTTATGGAGTCAGTGAGCAGTAATTGGAAACGCTTCCAAATTACTTTAACCAACTCCGTGCTCCAACTTCTGATCTTTACAACTACTCGTTATAGCCATTCCGCTGCCGTGCCTGCCTGCTACAACTAGCGGTCACCCATCCAACGTGTATTCGAGCCGTGAAGTCATTGTATTAGGAGAGCATAAGGCAGCGCTTTTCTATTTCACACACTCCCTCTCTTTTTTTATTTATCCTCGCTGATTGGATTGAACTAGTTAGTTAGCCCCACCCCCCTGTGGCGTCCCCACCCCGCCGCGACTACCTCCTTCACTATGATGCGTCCCTGGCAAATAAGATCAATATAGAGAGTATGAAATATGATAACAGAATATTTGATGATACTTTATTGTCCTTTGATATGTATGTATACCTAATAAATGTATTCTATGTGTTACTTTGAAGTCGACAAACATCAGATTTGTTTCGCTCGACTGGTCACCAAATTCAATATTCTCAATGCACTAGACACATTCGACGCCATTACCCATTCCCGTAGTTTCTCAACATTTTATACGTCAAATATGTACTCAAAAACAATTTATTGCATCCTTGTCTGCATTGAAACAATGAAAACTAACATAGTTAATATATCAATGCCTAAGAGCATATATCGCCTGCTCCAGCGTATAATATCGTAAGTGCAAAAAAAAATTATGGAACTAAGCCACATATTCAATCTGGTAACACTGCCTGTCACATGTCACATATAACAATTAACGATTAAATACCTTCTATTTACATGCACATGAAATGTGTTATAGATAATAGATGAATCTACATTAGTTGCCGGTCAAATAGGACTATTTTACTATTTTGAAAAAGTCCCACTTAATAGGTTAAATAATGATTGAAAATACATGCAATATGTGGCTCAGTTCCATAAAGACTTAAGAGCACACACATTTTTTTTGTACTTACGATATTATACGATATGCCAGTTTAGGGTGAAATTGATATATGTAATGATTAATGAATGGTAAAAATAATAAAAAACATATTAAATCATTATTTTTTATTTTATTGAGAACGAAAGTTTTTGGCCAGATTTGACCCTCCATGCTGTAAGGTG
This sequence comes from Agraylea sexmaculata, assembly GCA_022606485.1. Classification (NCBI taxonomy): domain Eukaryota; kingdom Metazoa; phylum Arthropoda; class Insecta; order Trichoptera; family Hydroptilidae; genus Agraylea; species Agraylea sexmaculata. The sequence goes on along the minus strand of JAGTTH010004476.1, from coordinate 158,481 downwards.
AAAAAACGCCGCGCACATATTATTTATTAAATTATTATGATATAACTGTACAAATCCACAAAATAAAATACTTGAATTGAAAATTCGTATTTATTTAATTCCTTTAAAAACGATATTTTATTATACATATTTTGAACTTTGCATCCCGAATATTAAGTAGAAAAAACTGCTAAAGAATTATTTTGAGGGTCAAATTTGGCCACTAAGCGTTGCCGCAAAAGCGCGTTTGGACGTGTTTTCAACCTCAAATATAATGAGGATAAATAGCTCGAAATCAACAAAATAACTAAAATTTATGTTCTAATTTTATTCAATTTTAATATTCTATTGATATTTTGGTTGTAAATCTAATGATTTTAGAGAAAAGAGCTTCGAAAGAAGGCATATTTCGATTCCCTCGCTTGTTATACTTTGACCGGCTATAATTTAGTATATATTTATTTTCGCATTTTTATAATTAGATCATTAGAAAGTCATTTTAATTTTCAATACGATTAAATTTTAAAAAAATATACACTTGAAATTGATTTAAATTTTCGTTAAAGTTTTGGGCCAAATTTGACCCTTCATGCGGTAAAAAAAAATTTACCCTCTTAAAAATATATATATTACAGTTTGGGTATGTCTTAAAGTACAAACATTATTATTTCAGTTTAATATGAAATGACAGCGGCTTATTACTAACGTATAGACGTTAAACCAGGCATTCAGGTCAAATGACAGTTAAAGTAGAGGTGTATGTCACATTAACTCGAATAATTAGTCGAAACTGACAGTTAAAGTGAACATGTGTGAGCTTTATTGCTGATAAGAATGTATAAATATCAATATGGCGGACCAAGCAGACGAGTCTGAATGAGACAATTGGTGTTGCCTCTGTCAAACTCATCAGCTTGGTCCACTATCTTGATATTTATCAGCCACTTCCATCCGTGATGTTGGTATGGGCGATTCCAGCGATATATTAGCAGGCCATACAACTGAATGTTTAAATATGAAGATGGCTGACCAAGCAATAGTTTGACAGAGGCAAAACAAATTGTCTTACCCAGAATCATCTACTTGATATTTATACATACAGTTGTAAAGCCTGCTAATTTATCGGTGGTATTGGTATGAGGCAACAGAACGCAATATTTATTATATTTGCGGCGAACTGTCAACGGGTGGAAATGGATGAAACTTCTTATGTAGGTATATGTTTTGCTAAGCCTTAAAACAAATGAGCCAAATTGTAAAATTACCTAATCAATATATGTTAAAAATAACGCTGAAAAAAAACAATCAATAAATAAATAAAGCATTTGATAAAATAAAAACAAAAATTAATAAAATTTTGATTGAAAATTATAAAATACCTAGAGATTGTTTATAATATGTAAAGTGGACTAATTACTTTTGTGTTCTTGGCCATCGATTTTCAAGTGTTGATGATTAAAATTTAATTATTTTTTGACACATTGAGCAGATGAGTATTATTTGCCAGGAGCTTCCATGTCCCTTTGGCGCAGAGGATAGCGCGTTGGACTTCTAATCCAAAGGTCGTGGGTTCGATCCCCACAAGGGATGACTGTCAAATAATTCTTTTTTTTTTATTCCATAACATAATTTATATATTTTAGTTAAATTGATATAAACACATATTTAAGTGGATCAATAACATAAACGTATAATAAAACCAGTTTGATTTTTTTATAAATGATAAATGATTACATTATATATTATATACATTATTAATCTCGCAATGCAGACATGGCGCCGTGGCTTAGTTGGTTAAAGCGCCTGTCTAGTAAACAGGAGATCGCGAGTTCGAATCTCGCCGGGGCCTGGGATGTTATCGCATCCTCTATCTTTTTTTTTAATTTTATACCGTACATTTTTTTATAATCTAATCATTTGACGTGGAATCACTGAGCGCGATAACGATTGCGGTATAATTTTTACGTGCCTTAGTTATTTTTAGTATTTTGAATAACATTTATATATTTATTTTAATATGCAATAATTTTATAATGAAAAATACAATTATAATGATGACGCTATTTTCAATATCATCGACAGTGACGTGTCAACGATTCGCGCCAACCAACATTTCACCAACTTTTTTATGGCTGATCAACGTCACGAACATGTTCTATCTATATAGAGAACTCGATGACATATTTATTGTAAAATTTCTTAAAAAAATATTTAAAAAATACTTTCGAAAATTATAATGACGATATATTTCAAACAACATTTAATTATTATAATACAAATTAATATTGATTTTATTATTTAGTCGATTCATTTTTTTACATGTAATTTTATAACCTGAAATGTCACTGGTAAGTTTTTTTGTTGTGTTCATAACTAATTGTTATAAGAAAGTATACTATTTTTAAATTATAATAAGTTTATATTTTTTAAATTTAATTTTTTTACATGAGGATTTCATATGTTATCTCGTTTTTTGATGAAATAGCAGTTTTTAATTTTAAATAAAAGAGCGGTAAAGTATCAAGTTTGACCTTCCGGTATGTCTAGATGTGTACTCGTGTAAGTGGTGTGGTAGTGTGCGTGTCCGTGTATATTGTACAGTGTACGGCGTGCAGTGGTAGTGGTGCTGCGTGTAGTAGTGTTAGTGGTCGGAAGTGTTAGTTGCGCATGCCCGTCCTCCTCCATCTTGCTGTCTCGCTGTACACATGTGAGTACTTCCCGTGGTTGTCTGCTCGTACACTCTGGTAACTCTTGTCCCCGCCGCCCCCTTGCCGCCCCCTGCCGCCCCCCTGCTCCTGCCCGCCCCCCTCTCGCTTCTCGCCCCTCGCCGCCCCCCGCCGTGGTCGCCCAGTCAGCCGGCAGGTAGACCACGTGTACCAGTGCCGGTGTATTCCATCCTCCGCCCCCGTGTCTTCCTGTCTTCCCCTGGCTATGCTCACCCGCGCCCCCCGCCATGTTGTCCCTGTCCCAACTCCTGTTGCAGGTCCTTGTCCTGTAATCCTGGCCAACAGTCACAGTTCCAGGTTACAATGTGTTTCACTTTCCTAGATTGCATTATTTAACCACACCCAATGCTCGGTGACCATATGGACCGAAGACTGAGTTCAGATATTCATTCTGATCCTCTATTCCTGCCTAAATATCCTGGAGCTTATAGTTGTTCCCGACAAGCTATTCAAGCCCCTCCTTTCATTCAATCCTAATGTATAGTAATGCCTCAACTATTCTAGCCTGCAACTTTATTTGTAAACTTAGTAGATCATAGATTCTCTTATTCATTATTTTTAGTTTCTAGTTTGTAATATGTATATTTTTTATTTGTTTTCAGTTCCATCCGGGCCAATAACGGCAGGATACAAAGTGTAGATTATATTTTTTAGTTAATTTTCAAATAAAAAACCACATACAAAAATGGCCGAGATGGATGATGTTCACTTCGAGACCGGAGACTCCGGTGCATCTTCGACCTTCCCGATGCAGTGCAGCGCCCTTCGCAAGAACGGTTTCGTCATGTTGAAGTCTCGCCCCTGCAAAATCGTCGAGATGTCCACATCTAAGACTGGAAAGCACGGCCACGCCAAAGTGCACATGGTCGGAATTGATATATTCAATGGAAAAAAGTGAGTGGAATTTAAAAAAAAATATACTATATTACTTAAGGACGTAATGAATGTGTTTTCACATCGGTAAAATCAGGCGAGGCTAGAGTCACTAATGTAATGACTTGTGATTTCATTTGTGCTATAGTGAACTCGCAAAGTAATTTAACCTCATGTGTATCCTGTGTGGAATGTCAAATGTGTTTCACAAGATGGAATTATTATGCGGTTACATTTTGTATTCACCGATTAAACTGAAATTTATATTTGCGAACGATTGTGCATTTTTATTATTTAAATTGCAGATATGAAGATATTTGTCCATCTACTCACAATATGGACGTCCCTCATGTGAAGCGTGAGGATTACCAACTCACAGACATATCCGACGACGGATATCTCACATTGATGGCTGATAACGGAGATCTTCGTGAGGATTTGAAGCTGCCCGACGGCGACTTGGGTGCTCAGCTCCGTTCCGATTTCGATTCTGGAAAAGAGCTTCTCGTAAGTATCAAAACTCCTATTTTTTCTATATGCGTATAATAACAATGTCATATTATTTCAGTGCACCGTCTTGAAGTCCTGCAATGAAGAGTGCGTGATCGCAGTAAAAGCAAACACCGCTCTTGAAAAATAAGCAGCTCGAGCATCTTCCACCTGCAAATCAACACCGGCTGCATTTCTACAACACAAAATCAACATTATTTCTTAACAACATATTCATAACTATATATGAAAAGAATTAAAAAACAACAAAACCATTAAAAAGGACTGGTCTTTTATAATACAATCAATAATATTTGTATATGTATCATACATATATACCTCTCTATGCACACATACACACACTCATACTGAATAAACAAGATTTTTGATTGATATACGCAATGTATTTTGTGTGCTGAACACCAGGAAATTAAACATTACATTAAGAGCATCTGCAGACCGGGTGTAATATTAAATTGCATGGTTTGTCCGCCGGTGTTCTTAGTATAAACCACACCTTTACCCTGAAACTTATGGCTAAGTGTATATTTATAAACATATAATTATTGTACTCATTAATGTGTCGGAGCATTGAAATTTGGTAACCATTAATCAAGACGAGTGCCTAGCTCTCATTAACTTAGCAGACGTGCCAGCTTCTTCTTCCTCCAATAGACAGGTGTACTTTTTAATAGCTTGAACTTTATTTTATAAGTATCGTTTAAGTGACTTTTTTTATGAATATATATATATATATGTATAAGTTGCATTTAACCATCTCGTTGTAAATAACTTGTCTTGTAATTGTTTTTGCCTGATTATTTGTCTATATATATATATTTTGAGTTCTCTCTAATTATATGCCGAGGTCCCGAGAAAGTGGCACTGCTGCGTTTCATTTTCTTACTTTTGATCGGATGACGCTACGAGTGGAATGTGTTTTCGGTGCTGCCTCTTAAATGTCGGGCGAGCGTTTTGTGATTGTTGAAACATCGGCAGAAGATATGTACGACGGTTATTGAAAAGTTTATATATATATATGTATAAATAATGTGGAAAATGCAAAAAAATATATAAGATGAATGAGGTTAATATTTTACAGCTGTCTTTTTTTATGGAAAAAAAAATGAATAAACAACTTGTGTTATGCTAATATATCATGCTGATGATTTTTGAGAAATAAATTGATTGTTTCTTTAAAAATATGATGGATGCGCTTTGTTTCTCTTAACACGTTATTTTATTACAAATGAATAAATGCTTTATTGGATATTCTGCCACTTGAACTAACAAAATATTATTGACGGTAAGTTTTTAAAGATTGACAGTCAGAGGCGGATGTGAGTAAGTACATCAGCGATTTCTATAATTATCTAGAGATAATGATGCAGTTTTAAAACATTTCGAAGAAACGGCTCATGAGTAATGGTATGTATTTAAAATTGCAAACACAGGAAAACTGCGTCCTGTGTTAAAAGTTTTTAACACCTCAATTATTAAAAAATGGACCATTGCTTTTATTTATTTTTTGCTATTAAATTGTCCACTGCTTGTTTTGAATCACTAAATCTGGTCATTCACCCCAAAAGGTCCGAAAGCAATAAAGGAAGATATTGAGAATAAACTTATTAAGCCTTTTTTAAAAGTAATAAACAAGTTTCATATTATATTGTCACTGGTGAAAGTATATTTTCAAGATATGAGTATAAATATATTCTCATTGGTGAAATATCTGCATATTTCATTCAATGTGTCCATTTATATAATATTTCAGCTTAATTTATTCTTCTAAATACTGTTATCCGATACATGAAAAATTCACTTTTACACTTTATATCTTGAATGTGTAGAGTAACTGTTAGATATCAGTGAAAATATTTACACATTTCATTCAATGTGTAAATTAAAAGTTGAATTATAATCTTTCAGCATAGTTTATTCTAAATAATGTAATCCGATACAGAAAATATCCACTCTTAAATCTTGTTTCATAAATATGAGACACCAGTGAAAATATATTCTTACTAGTAGAATATCTACACAATTTATTCAATGTATAAATTATCGAAATGAAAGGTATAATCTTTCAGTTTGGTTTGTTCTTCTAAATAATGTAATCGATACAGATAAAATTCACTCTCAAACCTTGTTTCCTGAATGTGTAGAGCAACTGTTGGACATCAGTGAAAATACACCCTCACTAGTAAAATATTCACATTTCATTCAATGTGTAAATGATAAGTAAAATTATAATCTTTCAGCTTAGTTTATTCTTGTAAATAATTTGATCCTATATAGAAAATAATCACTCTTATATCTTGTTTCATGAATGCCGGACAGCTTCCGTCACACCCACACTGAACTAATCACAGTAGTTTATGATTAGTCAGTTCGACATTTACTCTACACATTCATGCACCTCATAAATGAAAACACAAAAAAAATAGTTCATATTTTTATTTTGGGAAATAATGTTTGTTTCTTAGTTCATAAATAACTTAAAATATAAATTACATTTCACTTGCACACTTTCATGTTAAATAAAAAAAGTAAAAGAAGGGAAAGGATTTGTCAAAAAGGGCAGCGCATTGGAGTTTTGACTGAATCAAACTGGCCTTCTTCATGTAACGGCTGTTAATATTTTATTATGTATTCGTTGCACATTGTATTATTGGACAAGGAGGATAACAACAAACAAGAGAGCTTCAGTCTTCTAAACAAATATACTATTTGTGATGTCTCTTTTGCATTACGATAATCAACAACCATGGATACACTATTATTATTCATAGTAGACGAATGCACCAGTTTACAAATACCATGAACGTTGATGCGGCTGAATCATTTATAAATTAGTGGGAAGGCGACAAGCTGGCAACTTAATGAAATTGATTATTTACATCGGCAATATGATCGGGGTTAAGACATTAATCAAAATAATACACATATATTTCATAAAAAATACTCTTCACTTGTGTTAATTCATTATATAAAAAAAAATATTGTAAATGCAAATACTATAAGTAAAAAAAAAAATAATAATAATAACGGAACTTAATCGAGTATACTAAAAAATGATAGTGGAAAAAAATTGCTTAGTTTTAATATTTGTTAATTGTTGATTTGTAACAATGATAAATGCAATAGAATCTCGGCATTAATCGGCGGGCTTGGTGGCCTGACGTTTGAGGAGAGCCGCCGCCAGGTCTTGCCGCAGCTCTGCCTGTTTTTGTTGATCTCCTAATGCCACTACGGACCTTAAACCATTTACTATATCCTTAGTTTTACCTACAAACAATACAGATCATTGATTAATTCATTAAATAAATAAATATGTATAAAATAGGGTTTTAAAAAGATTGATCGTGACTATTTTCACATCCTATATTATGGCCTTGTTTGAATTCGGATTGTTATATGACTGAGAAGTAGAAATATTAATGTATTATTTTTAAGTACAGCCTCAATTAGTAAAAAGTCTACTCGCCAAAAAAAAACCATTCATATTGGAATTCAATTTCTATAGTATCATATTTTGAATAATGCCTTTCAGAAACTATAATCCAAACATGGTATATAAATTTTCAAAAAATGAAGGAATTTTTTTTTTTCAATCAACAACTAATTAAAATTATAATACCTAACTATTTGGCTACATTATTATTATATTTTATTTTAATTAAAAAATTCTTGCGATGAATGTTAAAAAAGCGTTCATTGCATCCATTAGTTACAAATTGTGTATCGAGTAATTTTGAAGTCAAATAATTTCAACAATACTAGTAAAAAAAAAAATTATTCATTTTATTATCTAAATGTCACAACAAATTGTAAAAACTAAGGGACGTATACAATAGAATAAGTGTGTTAGTGAGTCGTGTGTGTATGAGTAGACACTCTCATTACACTATTATATTGAATATGGCCCTAAAAACACCTTCATTTCTTTTATTTGTAGAGCTTTTATCACAGGTAAAAATATAACTTGGTACAGACCGTATTATTAAAATTAAACTAATGAATGTTACAAAAAATTACTTTTAAAATTCATGTGTCACTTATTAAAACCCTTCATATTATTTTACACTCACCGAAGTAAATTTCATTCAAAGTGTTTCTAATTTTATTTTCCATATCTTCTACCATCCTACCGATATTGGCAATGTGCGGGCTGGCTTCACTGACCGGGGAATCCTGCTCCGCCTAAAATCGCAATGCAAATTTTAATGTAATTGACAATGCACTAAAGAGTTTGTTGATATACCTGTCTAGTGAGACTTCCTCCCAAGTTCATTGTACCGCTTCCTTCTTTGTGCGTTTGTAACCAAAGCATAGCCGTCGAGGTTAACTTATAATGAGCGCTACGACCTGAACTCTTCTCTTGAATTTCAACTACATGGATTGAATCCCAACAACCTTTGATCTTTTGGGATCCATCACCAGCCTTTTTTATTAATATAACACCTAAAATAATGTTTGATAATAAAAGATATCTTAAGTAAATCTTTTGTCAAAAACTTACCGGCAAAACCATGATCCAAATCCCAGAGATAAACTGATGAAACTCCACCTTCGAAGTACATTTCTCTATATTGATCAAAGGCGTGATTGGCATCGATTTCTAATTTTCTCAACTTCTCAGATGGCATGGAGCCGTCTTCGAGAGGCGGGTCGTAAGTATTTGACCAAGGTGAACGGTAAGAATCGCCGTCCCTGTTGTAATCACAGAGTAAATAGTCTTTGCCGTTACTTTTGTCCTTGGCTATTTTGAGTGGTTGATCCACGGAAGACAAGAGTTCTTCGCAGAGGCTCGGCACCAAGTCTATGAGATCACTGAGGTTCTTCTCGATCTGTTGAGGAGGTAGTCTCCTCATCAGATCGAGGGCACAGTCCATTTGTGCGTCCGTCTGAAACACATCAAATCAGTATTTTATAACAATTTCAAAATATCATGTAAAAATACTCATGAATGACAGTATGAATCATCATCAGACAATGATAAAATTATAATTGAATAATAATAAGCCATCGTAGAGGATGAGGGATTATGGAGAAATCGATAGCTAGACAGAGTGTGAACTATAAATAGAGATTTCATTGAAATATGCGAGTAAAAATATACCGCAATCCAAAATATCAAACATGTCAAAATGTAGGTGTGGAGCTGTCAAAGTGAACCAAGGCAAATACTAATAGGGATGATTTGTCAATGATCCAGGAACCAGGAGATCAGGGATAACTAGTAGTGATAGTGGATAGTGGCTAGTGGCTAGTAGCTAGTAACTAGTAACTAGTAACTAGTATTACCATCGTGAGAGAAGAGGGCGGGACTAACTGGAGCGAGTTGCCTCAACCACTGACACTCGCATAACTTATTGCCGACACTTTCCGGTCAACCAGCGTACTCTTCTATCGTTATTCATTACAATACATATTTTACAAAATAAAATAAGATATTTCGTCTTAAAAAATACTTTAAAGAATTTTACAAATGTTATTTATAGTCAAAACAGTTGTATTATAAAGTAAATGTTTTTTTATTGCTTGCCAAAAACCGCAGCCGCTCGAACGCTCCAGTGCGCGCGCATTTCAATTTAGAACAATCACTTCGATAATATTATCAAAGAAGGTCTTAAAAATCTATTCATTTTATTTAAGAAATCATAATATATTTTGCGGATATATTTCAACATATCAACAGCTTATATCTTTCAGTCATATTGATTTATAAGTCTCATCATATAAATCTTGTTTTTATTTTAATCATTCATAATTGTATCGCCGAAGACTACTGATATTTTCAACAAAGCCAATTTAATAAAAAAAATAGTTTTTTTTTGAAAAATTAATATAATTCCGTGGTTATCCGTAAATATTTTAATTTCAATTAGAAAGAGTTATCATACTTATATTGTAATTTTGAAATATTGGATTTATAAATGTTCATTACAAAAAAATAAAAACTTTTTTTAAATCCAAATTCATCTTCAATTTAGTAAAATAAGCACGATCTGCATTGATTTCAAACATTTCAAAATGTTGCCAGGTTGCTAAGGGAAGTCATACAACTGGATGTTTAAATATCAAGATGGAGGACCAAGCAGACAAGTTTCACAGAGGCAACACTAATTATCTCACTCAGACTCGTCTACTTGGTCCAGCATATTGATATTTATACATCTAGTTGTATGGCCTGCTAATACATAGGCGGTATCGATGATAAAATCATATAATAATATATGAAGAGGTGCTGAAGAGAGATGTATAATATTTATGAAATTTACATAAAATAAAGTGATGTTTGTATTTGTAGTGTGGTGTTTTATTTAGTTTATTTATAAGAAGTGTGTAATATTTATAAATGTGATGGTTAATGAGCCACCTGTAGTGCATATCAGTAGTAACAGCAACACAGTTGTGTATCACGGCCGCTAGTCCTGTCCACACCGGCCTCAATTGTCAAAGTTTGTATTGTCTTGTCTTGTCTTGTCTTCTAGTCATAGCATTACTGGGATCACAGGCTTGCACAGGCCAGCACAGCTCTGCACAGGCCAGCACAGGCCAGCACAGGACAACACAGTGATGATTCACCAGGCCAGGCCTTATAAGTCAAGTGACTCGTCCATTTGACAGAACAACAGAACAACTATACTCTTTGTTCTGCTTTATTTGCTTCTAAACTCTACTGCTCGACATTGCTATGTAACTACTTCCTTTCAAACAATCTCATAATAACCATCTTTCCGACCAAAACATCCCCAATGATAATAATAATACAATCTATCAATGACATTTGCATTTAATTGTTTGCAGGCCTTTATATCGGACCAAGGTGATCTGAAACCAAGAACATTCCATGTGAACTGCATTTATTCATTCCGGAATATTAGTTTTGTTTATTGTTGATAATTAAACACCGAGATGCCTACACAATTAGTAACCCAGGACAATAATGAATCTTACATCAGGGTAAAGACTGCCTACAATGGAGATATTCTGATAACATACATCAGTCAAAATATCACATTGCAGAGCTTGTGCCAAGAAATGATAGCAATATGCCGATTCCCTGCCGATCAGGTTATTATAACATTTTTTAACTATGTTTTTTTATTGTATTTCAAGGTTAGTGTGTAAAATTATCAAGCAAATCTATGTTAATACAATAAACATGAATCTTATCATGTAATTAAGAATGTAGACTTGTGACAATGCTCAAAATTACATTCATTTTGATCGATGGTTTACACTCTTACATTATTCAATGTTGCACTGACCACAATATGTTATTTTTTTCTCGCTTTTAAGTAAATGTATATAAGAATCCTAAACAATAATGGAATAAAATTCAACAGAATGATGCTGTATTATTTTATTATTACATCTGAGATGATATATCATTGAATATCTTATTGATAAGCTTTATTATTTTTTAAAGGTATTTACCATGAAGTGGGTGGATGAAGAAGGCGATCCCTGCACCATTTCTACACAACTCGAACTCGACGAAGCCATTCGCCTGTATGAGCTGAATCGTGATACTGAGCTGACAATTCACGGTGAGTCAAAATAATTTTTTAAACTTTTGTTTGAATTATTGTCATAGTATATTATTATTTAAATATGCGGCTCCCGTTTGTAGTGTGTATTTTTTTTTAGTTTCAACTGAAATTGAGTATCAAAAATATAGTTTTTATCCTTCGTTTAATTAACATTTTACATACATATTTGTGCGTATTTTAAGAAATAGTCGTTCGAATAACGTTCCAAAAAATATGTTCAGGTCGACCGATGTCTTAAATACTTATTGCCTCCCGAATGTTTGAAGAAATCGACCCATAATAAGTCAGTACAAATTAGTAACGTCCTATAAAGAGTCGATGGCCAACTTTCGCATTAGCTATATTGTGTGGCTTTCACTGCATCAACGTCTCATTGAAGCATTTTGTGGGTTTCTATTTATTAGAAAAATTTCTCTCAATAATTTATTTATATTAATTCTGTTACTTACTATGCATTTATGAATTTTTTTAGAACTATCCCGTTTAATTGAATAATTTATTATTGCTTTTATTTATACAAAAACTTTCTACTTATTTTATTTTTGTCTCCCGTTGGTGTATTGGTTATATGTTATTTTTTAACCCGAAGAGGAAAGTTGTCCATCATCATCAGCAGTGTTTATTGTCTACATGACTGGCATGGGAAACTATTTTAAATGGCCAGATAATCAAGTTTTTACATAATATATTGGTCTATTTATGTAAACAAATTCAAAGATTTATACCTAATCATAATAAATTTAAAGTCTAACTATTTTTATTATTGATTTTACATGTTTACTAGGAAATAGTAAATATATAGAGTTCCTCGTTGGGAAATATGGCACAGATAGCGCATTGCTTTTATGGCTAAATTAATAAATCAAATAGAGGCATACATTTATCGGTACGATTCTGACCTACAAAGGGATTTCTCCCTTTATGTTTCACGCACACCATTTGGCCATTTCTATTTATTTTCTGTCTTATATTATATATTTATTTGGCGTCAGGGGGAAAAGACATTTATTGCCGTTACGAAATTCAACGCTCTTTTGGGATTATCTTATACATCCATCTATTTATATGGGAAATATTAGGCATTACTTACTTAAATCACATTTATTCATCATATCTATATCGCAAATTAGAAAGAAACCTGTAATAATAGGTTGAAACGACTTGGCAACAAATTTGCGCACTTGGGTGACATCTTTTCCACCAATTCTGCCTTGTGTAGGAGCGAATTCATAACGTTTTTTATGTTTTTGTCTACTCTGTTTATATTCAATTAAATAAAAATACCTTCACTCTTGTCGCTTGATTGACTTTCTCATAATTCTTATTGGGTTTGTGATTTTAATATACACAGATTTTTTTACTACTGCTTATATAATATTTGTTTCTTTTGAATCCTATTGTATTTTTAAATTTGCGTTTATTTTACTCGACATTTTTATTTGCATTTTTTACCCGTTCCTTATTTTACTACTTGAAAAATCAGCATTAAATCATTATTTTTTTAAACTTTTTTATACGATTGGGGGATATAACTAAATTTTAATTATTTTTTAAGCTTTCCTACGTCAAGTAAATTTATATATTGCTTAAGTAATTAATAAATGTATTTAATATATTCTCCATTAGGTGTTAGCAATAATTTGTAATGCTAAATTTAAATAGAATTAGATGGCTTTTTCAGCATATTATTTCTTTGGGTGATAATTAATGAAAATAATGATAATATCGTGACGCACTATCATTATCGAAGTTGGCCTGGTCCGTTGCGATACTTGGGTTATCTATCCTCATACATTTCGTTGACTCTATGATATTTTTCATCGATATTATCAAATAATAGTACAAAGCTTATAGTGTTTTTTTATTATAAATTATTTTGATATGATCGCACTAAAGTGTACGTAATATTGCGGTAAAAATAATATTTTTATTAATAGTTTTAATTACTAAAGTGTGGACATTTTGGCTCGTCACATTTGCAACAACGATACGCGTCATCAGTCTATCGTCAGTTGGTCGTCGTGTTCGGACTTATAGTATTTAATATATCAAGTGTTAAGTTTATTAAAAAATAGTGTGATTGGGTCTAGTGTTTATTATTATTTTAACAAACATGTGTGTATTTTTAAACCGTTCTTGTTGAATTAATAAGGTTAGTCTGCGTTCAAATAAGATACAACTTTCGTAAAAGCTATTTTTTATATTACATGTAACAGGCTGTTTAGTGTTAATTTTAAATAATTTGTTATATTTTGATGTTACTACAATGCGGTTACTTGATTGATTTTTAATTCGTTTAATTGTTGTGGAATTAGTGAATGGGTTTTGACTTATATTTAGTTTTTGGCTCGCTTTGAATGCTTTTACACAAGACATGTTGAGAAAGCGGGACAAAGATTTAAATAAACTTAATTTAGTTCCACTGTCAATTCTCGTATAAGTACATAGTTTCGTATGCATGTTTAAAAATATTCTTAACCGACATTTTGTGTCCTCATTAAAATGATTCATCACAAGTGCAATGCTCCTTTAGTTAATTCTTCTCGATCAATTACCGACTACGCCCAGTTTGTACTAATTTTTAGATTGCGAAATGTGTCCCAACATTGTAAGAGAACTAGTAATTTATTTTATTACTTTAAACTATACCGTCTTCTCTCTACCGTTGGTTAAAGTTTAACGTCTGGCTATCCTTTTGAGACCGCAATGGTTATTTTGCAGTGAGTACTTTTAAATTGGAGTCATAAAGTCTGCGATTAAGTAGTCATTATTATTTTTATTAAATACTAGGTATTCATTATTTTAAATTACAGTCTGATTTTGGATATGTTTTTTTTTGTATGAAAATAATAATAAATATTCGATTTGATGATGAATTGCCAAGCTTTCATATGTTGGAGGCTAATTTTTTACGTATACCATGGATATGTAGATATTTAAAGTTTTAAAGTTTTTATTTAAAAGCTATGTATTTACTTAATTAATTAAAAAAAATCATAAATCTTTTTAAATGTTTGTTTCTACAACTTAACAAGTATGATTATAAATGTTAGTTAGGTCAATTAAAAAACCACATGAAATGAATTTGAAACTACTACATACTATACATACATATCGAGGGTATATTGCCAAAATGCACTAAGTCATATTTCAGTTTTGAGATAATGGGTTAGTTAATTAGTGAGGAAAAAAAAGTCACAGTCTATAAATTTATAGTAGGTATATATTGGAATAATTTACAATGTGGTATAAGTCAATGACTTTTTTTATCTTTCCAAATATAACACAATTATAAAAAAATACCTCTATTTTAACTACCAGAAGTAACTAACTAAAAATGTAAATTTGTTAATGTTTTTTTATGTTCTACTTGGTTTATTAATAAGACTGTAATAAGTTGATTATTTTCCCATTCAGAGCATGTTTGAATTTTAAAAAGTAAATTATAAATAAAATAATTTAATTCGGTTTTCATATGACGACACAACTCATCACAATATTTAAAAAGCGAGTCTCCCGATAAATACTGTTTTTTGAGAATTGTCATTTATTATGCATTATTAAATCATTTTGATATTATTATCATTAAAATACCCGTTTCGAGATTTTAGATATGTATTAATTGTAGTAAAACAGTTACTTGAAATATTATTCTTCCATCTGGTAACACTGATGGTTGAAAGACCCGCACATACACACATACACACACCCTAGACAATTATATATGTTATATAAATGCATACCTAACTCGAAATATGACTTAGTGCATTGTACCTGACGAAATTCTTACATTTAAACAAAATTTAAAGTCTAATATTCTCGCAATTGATTCCTAACCCAAATATTATTGTTTTCCTTTGATATTTTATTTTCATTGATGGCACTTTAAATAATGTCATCGAAATAATGAAATGGCTCACCCAGTAACATATTAATTATTTATTTTTATAACTGAATCAAATATTATTATTTTATTTGATTTAAAACAGCACAATAGCAACGTGTGTACGATATCTGATAGTAAAAACCACGAATGTAGGGTCCTTGTAATCGTTTCCAGGTCACCGAGTTCAGTTTGGTTTAATCACCGCATCGACCATTCCACTTCTTTCAGCAGTTTCACTATATTTTTTATTTTATTTTAAGCCAGTCTTTTCCCTTTTACATCAAAGGAATCATCCCCATTAGGGCTTCGATTCCTCTTTTTTATACAACGACTTTATCTGACTTAAATGTGCAATTTAAATTATATTATTATATAACGTCATCTAAGAAAATATGTTTTTTGCTTACTAATAAAAAATACCCGTATTAAAATATTAATTTATTTATAAATACATATTATATTATTGTATCATGCTGCAGTACCCCTAGAGCATTACGGGAGATCCCTAGTCGCGGTGATGATAATACAGGACTCGTCAGATATTCCGGATATAACTGCATACAGTTATTTCGAAATATTTGCCCCAAATTATTTTTATTTGTATTATAATTTACACGCCCTTATACAATATTTGCACAAATCGATAAAGAAAGAAGCATTTATCATCAATTGATAATATAATACTGATAAATGTGATATTTTATTTTATTAAGGTATTTTGTCATACTCTTTCTTTTTCTTTATAGAGCATATGTCAATCTATAAATACGCTGACAGTCGTACTAATTTACCTCGAACGGCTATGATTGGTAATATAATAATATAACGTCTTTGCATTTCTTTGCAGACTGCATAAGTACATTTTTACCCAATTTTACAGGAGGGCCAAAAAGCTGATTCAATTTTAAAACTAGGACACATTTTATTTTTGTTAACCCATGTATTTATGATTTTTTAACATTTATTTATGAAACCTATATTAGGTAAATGGAGTTACGTTTATTTTTTGGGTTCAAATCGGTGCATTAAAATAAAAAAATCAAATATTTAATATGGAGTTACGCAGTCTGCAAAGAAAGCCGCCGATAATATGATAGTGTTGTGTCTAATTACATTGGAAATTTAATATCAGTTTATGTTTTATTATCGATTTGGATTTAATTCGTAATTTTTCCTTAGATCCAGTCGTTTTTTGTTGAAACTAAAGAGTAGTTTATTGCATTTTATAACTAGAGTGTCTTTTTATATTCTGAAATTGTTGAATCGAAGACTAGAAAATTACAGTGCCTTAAGCCCTTTCAATCTTTTTCCTGCTGAGTGGATTATATCTATCTTAAATAGATTCTGACTGCTTTTAGCTTTTTCAATTTCATAATAAATAAAAATACGAATTTTATTTGAAAATAA
The DNA here is from genome assembly GCA_022606485.1 of Agraylea sexmaculata. Lineage (NCBI taxonomy): Eukaryota > Metazoa > Arthropoda > Insecta > Trichoptera > Hydroptilidae > Agraylea > Agraylea sexmaculata. The sequence continues at coordinate 141,559 of JAGTTH010004476.1, read as the reverse complement.
ATTCACAGGGTTCTTAGAATGTTAGTAGCATTGTCGACAATTAGGCACTAACGAATAGCATTCAATTTGCATGTAAGTTCACAACATAGACTATTTCAAATTGTGTACATACAAGGGGCAAAATTCATATATTTAAATTGTATTTTAGATTGGAATATTCTCATTTTTCACAGACATTCTACACCAGCAGAGCAAAAATCAAATTATTGTACAGCGAGTGCGCTAGATGCATTTTATTACGGTGTCATTTGCTAGCGGAAATGTTTAATCAAAATATTACATCACAACCGCTCATAATCATTCTCATCATCATCATCAATATTTATTTCATTACCATATGGTTTTAATTAATTGACATTTTTGTCTAGATTATTAAAAAATACATATATGGTACTAATGTAAATTTTTCATGTGGAATTTTACCTATTTGAGGAATGGATTAAATGCAGTGGCTAATAGTTTTTAACCTTAATCCGAAACAGAGTTTAAATTCATTTTAATTTATTTAAATATCTTGAAAATTGTATAATACTTCCTACGTACGTTCAGTTTAACTGACGCTCGTATTCAATATAATTGTGTAATGAGAGTATGCATGCGGTGCGTATACGAATAGAGCTGATTTACACCAATACTGCCAATCTCTATTCGTATACGCACCAATACTGTTCAACCCTAGAAAGACGACTCACTAACCCTATGGAAAATAATTCTTAGAATCAGTTTAATAAATATAATGAATTTTTAAATTGAAATAATCTACAAAAATACACTCTTGAATGTGTTGGTGGTAAATAATTTTTAATGTATGTATGTATGTATATTGGTTTTTAACAATATTTAATGAAATTATCATATTTATTTATTTATTCACATACCTAACCTACCCTAACCTTACAGATAATCCAATGGTCCAATGATAATCCAATAGAAATTAAAAAAATAAGATGTTAAACTAATAATGACACAATATTTAATGCATACTACAATAGTAAACAAAATTTAAGAACTATTCAAAGTAAAAAGTAAGCAAAACAACAACCCAAGAATAAATGATTTAGTATATATATATTTGTGAAATAAGTTGAACCAATCAGAGATTTTACACATTTTAACATTATATTAAGTAAAAATAGATTCTTTATGAAGAAGAATAAATATATACATATATTAATTGAATTTGAATTCTAACAAAATTAACACTGTAAATTATTTACTCAATTTCGGCATCTAATCTATAAAAATAACTCATATACAGTTTTAATATTTTAAATTTGTTTTTCCCCATGCTCGTTTCATTTCCTCGACCTTATTTATAAACGTGGTCTCGTTATGAACGCTGTTAGTAAAAAGGTTTCGTATTCACCGTACATTTTTCATAATTTAATTGAAACTAGAAGCCAATTTGAACCAAAGGGAAATAACATGCATCAATGATATACAAGAACATCATACAATTTATTTTACATGTTCAAATTTCTTTGCCAGTTTCAGGAGTTCTGAAACTGAATATATCACTTCTCGCTACAATAATCTGGAAATTCTCATAGTTTGTATGGGCGGTCTTCTTTTTGGGTTGTTCCAATTTAAACTTATCTCGTTTGCCTCTATATATATTTTTTTAAATAATTTATTATCTGTGCATAGTTTGTTTTACAAAAAGCAATCGGTCAATTCTATTTCTCTATAAATGTGTTTGACTACCAACGAATCCAATACAAGCCGTATTTGTTTGCCGATAATTCCATTAAGGGCTATCGTTTTAATTCGCATTTCAATCTATTAACTATTCATACAAACCACAGATATTTCCATTATTGTTTTGCCTCTTCTAATATTTCATGACGTGTTCAAGTTCATATGATATAATGTGATGGAAATGTCTGGTTTATACGGAGAGGTTTTTGTTTTACTTATCGTCCACGTTTTTTGAGACGATCAATCATTTCCTCATGCCGAAGATATTCTGCCAAACCTTTTACGCTAATTCAAGGTTCTATGGAATACCGCTTAGAACGTTGATATAATGATGGCAATATATTTTTTAAATTTCGTCTAGTTTATTTAACCTTAATGTGGCCATAATATTATCTCGGATTGCTGCAGATTTCCTTGAAAAATCTTTTCGATTGAGCTTGATTTTATAATTAAAATAAAAATCATTTATTCCATTTCTACACTTTCTTTACGATCTTTGTAGACTAAGGCGCGACTCAGACATGAGAGCTTGTTGGTGCTCTTTGATGTTTGTTCATGTGTCTCCGCCAATGAGAGAACGAGCGCTTGATGCTGATTGGCGCTCGTGTTTGTTTGTATTTATCTCATTGGCGGAGATACGCGCTGCACCTAAAGTAATGGATTCCTAGGCATACGTCACCGTAAATACGATAGTAGAGTTACTTAGCTACACTTATGATTGGTTTTTTGTTGTAGCCTCGGGCGAGGCACTAATTAATAAAAAACCGATCAAAAATACAGCAAAGCAACTCTATTACCTGTTTTACGGTCTACGTTTACGGCGACGCAAGGAGAAATCCCAAGCTCAGCGTCCGTATTCAATATATAATAATAGTGTAATGAGTCGTGCTGATAGAATTGGTGCGTATACAAATAGAGTTGGCCGACTAGAGCTTGGTAGTATTGGTGTATGTACATACGCACCGCAGGCACACACTCTCATTTCACTATTATATTGAATACGAATCATAAACCACAAACCCACCGTAGTAGCATTTTTGCAATTATTATAATTTTTAGTAATGCTACAATTAGATGTTTCTCTTATATTATCTTTCCCAGAGTACTTCATGTAATGCTAACCACTATTCTATTAGGCGTCTACTTTCGAAGATTATTTTCAATATAAATTATTTTGTAAAACTTGTCAAGACTGGTCGTGTTTCTCTGTGAATTTTTGAAAGTTTCAACTCTCATAAGGTCGAATTGTTAATGTCGGTGGAAGCTTGCCAGAATTTTAAATTCTCACCCCGAACAAGCCTCTTTTTCTTACCCCCTTTTCTTGTTCTACGTCCGCCTGCAAAGACTCATCCCTATCTATACATATTATTGAATGGGACAGCTTTTCATAACCTAGTTAGTATGTACCTATATAAATTTAAAACAATTTTCTGAATTTGTGTGTTTTTATTGTTCGGCTGTGGACAGGCCAACTTTTAGAGTCTTGTTATTTTTATTTTGGATCGGCCACCCCCGTTTCACGAAAGTTTCACAAAACGATTAACCTCAGAAATTGTAATTCGACAAACTTTGTCGACGCCAAAGCAATTTAAAATACGTAAAAGGGCTTATTTTCACCACTATAACCGCAATCCATAATGATTGTGATGTAATCATATTCTTAGAACTAAATCACTGTTTGTATATTGACTGCAAACTGCACTTGTTTATGTTTTCCACAATGCATTATCTTCATCGATTTTATACAGAATTTTGTCTTCTCAACACTATGGTGGCTTCTATAAAACAAGGTTGTCCATTGATTATCAAAATATCATAAAATTATTTTACACAATAAAATTTTACTCGATTTAATTCGAGCTTTTTGAGAAGGTTTTTTTTTATTTTTGAGTTAGTCAAAACAAAAAAAAAATATGTTAATTCATTGTCTGTCGGTGATTGAAAATCGCCTCAGTATTTACTTACAATTAATTCAGAGTAAACCGGGATCAAGACGATCAATCTAGATTTTGTAAATATTATTCCCGATCTCCCAGTCGTAATAACCGATCCAAATCGTTTTTTTTACTTGAGCCGGATTTGAACCCATGACCATAATATTTATAGGCAAGCGCCTTATCCCATGCGAATTATCCATTATTATTATCTCCTGTAAAACTTATATGTATTGAAATTTAGTGATTGTACATATGTTACAGTAAATAAGGATATGAACTTGTGCCCTTTTATTTTCCCCCCTCTAAAGCTTGGGATTCCTAGATGTGCGTTACCATTAAACGTACACCGTAAAGACATTAATAGAGTCGCTTTGTTGTACTTTTGATTGGTTTTTTGTTTATTAATGCCTCGCCTGAGGCTCATACGAGGCATCAACCAAAGAAAAACTGATCATAAGTGTAGCTAAGTAACTCAACTATCGTATTTACGGTGACGTATGCCTGGGAATCCATTACTTAGGCTTCTCTACCACTAAAACTACCCACTTATACCGTATTTAGTAATTTTGCTGTAGTGTGTATATATTTTAATTAATAAATTGTGTTGGCCCTAGTATCGCAGTATCTTAGAACTACACGTGTTTATCTCAAGCACTTAAAATATATATTTCTGTCATTTGCACCATTCACACAAAATTCACCCCCGCTTGCATATCATATTTCACGATGTGGAATATTCTGTAAACGTTAGTTGACTTATCGTTCAAATATAAACATAATATTTGTAAATATATACCGGGCAATAGAAGGTACATTAGTTCACAGATCATTTGCGATGTTGCGATATTTTCGGTCGACTTGAGACTGGAAAGCCTCCAACTTCGCATCCACAGCCTTCAAAAAGTAAACGACCAACCTCTATGCATGGAGAATTCTTTTATTGAAAGCATTTACCTTACTCGACCCATATTATCTTGTTTCCGATGGAGGCCATAAAGTTACATTTTATTTTCCACGGTGCACATATTTTACTATTCATGTATGTAGCTACATAGTCGCAGAATGTTAGGTAATACCTACTAATGTTTGGCTGGTTATTTAAATAAAAAAAGATTTTTTTTAAACGCTTAAAATATTGTTCGATTAAGTAACCAACAGCACATCACTAATCATACTACTCAGATTTTCATTTTAATGGGTCAGATTTTACAATAGCAAGTAAATCAGGGGACAGGTAAAATTGAACTGTAATTATTTTAATGATTATTAAATTGAGATAATGTGATTTAATTTATTTATAAATATAGCTAATAGCTTATTTATATTACATACGATATACACGTGACAGTCACTACTGAGTTCTTCACAGAAACAGCTAATTCCAAGATGATGGTCCAAACTCGATTCCAAAAGCTCTATAAATATTTTTTTTTTCAATTATACCCTACGACGCCCTTAAATATTTCAATTATACCCTGTATAGATGTTGAGAAACTAATGCATACATACATATAATATGAAAATAATCATGGATTATTATAAATTTACAGAAAAATATTTTCAAAACTCGTTTTTTTATTCAAATATATAATTTGCTGAATGACTTGCATGCATTAGAACTACAATTTTATGCCGAGTAACTTCTTGTGAAAAAAATATAATTAATTTTTATTAATAAATTCTAAAATGTGTGCTTTGTTATACTCAGAACTAGTACAAGTTGGTGTACGGAAGTACTTTGACGTATTCGAGCTCTGCAACGATTTCCTTTATAATATTGCTTTATTATTTGATTACTGTATTATTTCATTTTGACTCTCTGATATTTACACAAAACATTATATGACTTGTTATCATACATCAATTATGTATATTCATGGTACAAACTATAGCATTGATTGCCAATTTTAAAATAGTAATTTTATTATAATATTATGTTATAATATTACTCGTAATATCCAAAAATTTACATATAATAGAATTTTTTATATAATAAAGCAATGTGTCCTCTACAATTGCGAGCAATTGAAAACTTGTTTTTTCACCCTGTTGACCTAGGTTTGGTTATGCTACGAATAAAAAAATTACAAAAATATATTAAAAATAAAATTTAATCATAATATACGCTGGTATTTATATTGTGTATTACTCACATACGTGAAAGAGAACCGCAATCTCGTTAAAACAATTCTTCTACTGCAATCATCCGACCGTAAATGACGTATTGTCTACCCTTCGCCTTTTATACAATTGCTTTTGATATAGATACAATATTTTAAGACTATCTTTTCATAGTATTCTTTATTAAATAATATAGTCAGTTTTTTGTGTATTTCGAGTACAAAGAGTTGCGTCAAGTCTCCGGAGCTTAGTTGTCTTTTTTTCTATGCGTATAAGGGCAAAGGGCGGATGTAAACCACCCTTCTTTACTGCCCCCGGTTTCCTTTAAAATATCAACACTCTTCACTTACAGCATCACATGTGCTACAAATTTTGAAATTTTCTCGTGTGTCGCAGAGGACTGTCCAAGTTTCAGGCGATACTTTGTTTCAATATTTCAAGAGTTAGTTAGTCGTCGCATCAGCGATGCAAATGGACTCTTTCCCCAGAGATATTATCTCTGACTACTACACTTTCAGATCTTTACATTTCCAGTTAAATGAAAAAGCATATATTGCGTGTTTGAACATAGATTGTGCTTTATATTCATAAGTCCATTGTGCTTCTCCTCCAGTCCTGAATTGCAAACATATAAATACATCCATATTGACGTAGCTTTGGAGTATTCATAAGGTACCAGGTCACCTGGATATGGTGGTAACTGGTTAGAGACGTAATCCTGGCATATTTGCATATAGGATATGCTCTACTCGGGTGTACTATATAAACTAAGCCCCTGGGCTCTGCAGTGACTACCGCAATAACCTTAGCTGACCCTATTTTTCATATAGGTCTAACGGGTATTTTATTGCATTCTAAAACTTATCCCAGTTTGTGATGTGTAAATAAAATTAAGTACGACGCAATGTTTCCCGCGTATTTGTTCTCTTTGAGTCCCAAAAACAATGTAATTTGTGTTCCTGAAAACGATTCTCCGAAAGTTATGACAAGAACGCCGCCGGATGGTTTCAGATCGAGGATGAAAGACTATTTGGATAAGATCGTCAAAGGTAAGAGATTTCATTTTAATCGTCAGAAGATTACGTCTCATTTAACACACTTTAAAGGCCTAGCCAAACAGAACGCGAAATCCGTTCGCCGCGAACTGTCAACGGGTCAAAATATATGAAACTCCAGTGCGCGCACAATTTGACAGCGAGCTTCACGCTTACTGTTTGGCCGAGCCTTAATTCCATTTTTTTGTTATACACAAAGTATATGATTATTAGGGTTAATTAATTAATCTAGAGAAGCTAATTACCATATGCCTTTTTAGCTTAGTGGTAAGAGCACTCGGTCGGTTCGAAAGGCGCAGGTTCAATTCCTGCACCAGGTGTGCGTAGTGTAATGAGGTATTTTATTTTTCAGGATATATACAATTCAGTGTATTAAATCTGTTCTAAAAGGGCTTCCGATTTAAAAAAAAATAGTTCATTTAATCGACAATCGACTGTTTTTATACTATTACAATTTAAATAAAACCCATTCAAAACAGTAATCGAACCTGCTTCATTTATAGTATAAGTTAGAATAAACTTGTTTTCAGAATGTTAATTGGCTTCATTATTTATTCCCGTTACGTACACATTTTCAATTCGGCGATCTTTAATATCCAGCATCATATTGAATTTCAATTTCCCCTCATAAACGTGCCCGGTATATTTTATTGAATTGCCCTCAAGCATTTTTTTCATTTTATGATTATCTTCAAGTATTTTGCAGTTATAATTTTCGAACTGTTTCTTGTAAAATCGCGTGGCTCGTTTGTCAATGACACAGTATAGTTGCAAGAGTCTTGCGATTGCATTCTATGACAAATGTAAAATATAAAATAGTAAAAACACGAGCATTGATCGTATGAATACACCACTATTTGGGTTTCATATTATATTAGTGGTAGTATGATTCAAGTACTCATTAAATCACCCCCATATCTTTGAATGAATGCATATTTTTCAGCTGATCATAAGGCTGTATAATGGATAGGAATCTTTACTTCTTTTCATGGCTTCAGTTTTTCAATGATACCGCCCACTCATCGTCTACGCTGATTTCCTCCAATAGAATACTCCACCGCATTTTTTTTTAAATCTAAGCTAGGTTTTTCCAAATTAGGCTTTCATAGTACACTATCATAATACAATCACATAATTTAATCAACAATATTTATTATCCTGAATACAGGCTTTGCACTTCAAATCAAACCTTTGTGATTTCAATTTCACTCTTTAAGAATTCCATCCATTAAACAAATATATTGTATAGAATATTTTACACTCTAATGTACAAAAATGAATTCTAAAATACATAAAATAGCATCACTGTAAATATATAGATGTATCTTAGGTCAATAATCTCAGTTTTATCGGTTAGTTTAATCAGAATATTTGTTTTTTTTCATTTTGACAGTTCATACATTATTGATCCGCGACCAACTTCACGTCGATGTGTCGACTCAACATTATTTTTCTTTTATATTATTTTTTTTACTTTGGCGTATAAAATATCGATTCAAACTCTTTGTTTGATGGAAAATCTATATATAGTAAATTAATAACAGAACAAATTTTCCTGGGCAGTCATATTTGAGAACTGTGAAAGTATTAATCAACCATGGCGAGAGACCAGATGCGTTCAGCCAGAATCCAGGTCGTCGTAGTTAGTCGTAGCACGTCGTAGCTCCGTCGTAGCAGATGTATGGTTTATAAATGTTAGCATCCGATTTTGGATTATTGCTCTTTACTTTATCTAGAGTTAAAGGTCTTAATGTAGGATTGTCCCATCTAATCCGGGACGTCTGGTCATCTTTAGTTTAGACGATACGATAATATACATATTTACTATAGTTGAGGTCAGTAAATTGCGTCAAAGATTCACCGATCAATTTAATACTTTCCTTTGACAGCCTTGTCAATTTTTTGAATTGTAAGGTGAACTTAAGCCAATATAAAGTCAGGCAGAGCCGCTCTGTCGGTGACCTGTGTATATTTTTAATATATTAGATTTAGCTGCATATTTTTGTGTGCGATTGTATGTGTGGTAAAGAATCCCTCATTCAGCGAGCGCGTCGTTAATGTAGGACAAAAAGTAGTCTGAAAAGCTGGATAGTTTTGTACCAGCTATACAAATCTTCTTCCCTCTTGTTTTTCTGAATATTGCCAAAGTGGCTGTCACCCCACAATTCAGTAATGATGATACTGCAGCAAACATATTTCGTAAATAGTAAATATTTATAGTTATAATTGAGCACCGTTTCTTAATAAATCACGGCCAGCGTGTGCACATATGTTATTTGGTATGAATTATTAAGCGAACTAGTTTCACCTGCCCAGTGATTTATTACTCACGAACAAGCTTATATTATACGGACTAATCGATGCTAAACCATTGTTTTTCTTGTGATTTATCAATCTTTGTTTATTTTTTGTGTGTATATTTTAAAAGCTCGGTACTTTAATTATACGCGGTGTAGCTGCTGTTTGAAGAGTATTTTAGAGTAGAACTCGCACTGAATCCACTACGAAGAGTTCATAATTATGGTGCTGCACATCTCCACAGTGCACTAATTGTGGCCCTGCCAACCTTTTAAACCATACTCTAGGAAAATTCCACGATAAAAATACTTTTTATTATACGGCGAGTTGAGATAATGCAATCAAATATACGATTTATGTCCTCAATCCATTGCTAATATAGTTAAAATTATTTTACATGAATGTGCTTGGATCAAAACCAAATTTAAACTAATTAAATTAAGTAAATATTGGCGTTTCTACATTTGTATAAAATACAAGAGTTGCAGGGACTCGTTTAGAAAATTCCACTATGTCAAGGTTTTTAAAATTGGACACAGGCGTAAACACAGCCAGTGGAGCCAGTTTCTTCAAGTCGTGTTAAATCGCATGCTACGTGGCAAGAGATTGTACGAATCTAGTGCTAAGCTATAGCCAAGCGGATGTGTGTATCGGAAGCCTTCAAGAGAACTTCGGCACGAAACTGAAATGGAGGGGATAGCACCAGATTTAAATATAACACCCCGATTTCGGCGAGCTGGATTTTAACAGCTGGTATCTCGAGCTAAATGTTGAAGAAACGCATTTGGCGCGTAAATCACCGAGTGACACGAGTTTGAGATTTAACACCACATGAAGAAACCGGGCCATAATAATTTTTCTAGTGCGGAGTTATTGTATGTATGTTTTGACAAAAAATTATTTATTTATATTAGGGGTACCGGAAAGTAATCCATTATTTTGCATGCCTCATTTGAGATCACTCTGTCTCTGGACACCGTACAGTTAACATCCTCGTAAGTTTTTTTTTCGATGGTATTGTTTCTTGGCTTTATTTTTTTGCACCATAAATATTTTTCATTGTTAGGAGTACAATGAGCAAGCCTGAAGCAACAGAGCAACACATACGTCACTGCATGCTCCTTTTTTCGATGAAGGCTGGAATGCGACACAGACCGCCAAAAAACTCATTGAACTTTATGGCGCGAAAATAACACCTAACAGATGACAGTTTTGGTTCCGGCGATTTAAATCGGGCAATAGAAGCTTGGAGGATGAACCGAGATCAGGACGACCATCGAATTTCGACGACGACGTGCTGAAGACCATGGTGGAATCCGATCCTCGTCAAAGTATCGAAGAACTATCACAAAAACTCAATGTTCCATGGTCCACAGTACAAGAACATTTAAAGAAAATCGGTAAAGTTAGCAGAATGGGAATTTGGATTCCTCATGCGCTGTACGAAGACAACAAAAATGCACGCATGGACGCGTGCATTTCTTTATTAACTAGACATCATACTCGACCATTTTTGAGTCAAATTGTGACTAGTGACGAGAAATAGATTGTCTATGACAATATAAAACGAAAAAAACAATGGCTTTCAAAGAACAATGTACCTGTTCCGACCCCTAAGCCTGGTCTCACTCTTCGCAAGGTTTTATTGTGTGTTTGGTGGGATATTCAAGGAATTGTCCATTATGAACTGTTAAGACCAGGCAATACTGTAACTGCGGCAGTTTATTGTGAACAAATTGAAAGATTAAATGAAAAATTAAAAGTGAAACGTCCTCATTTGGTCAATCGAAAAGGAGTGATTATGCTACACGACAACGCGCGCCCACATAAAGCTGAAATAACACGCCAAAAAATTTCCGAATTAAATTTCGAAGTTTTAATTCATCCTCCGTACTCGCCAGACCTCGCACCTTCGGATTAATATTTGTTTAGATCATTGGAACATTCATTGAGTGAAAAAAAATTTAACAATATGAATGAGGTCGAAAACTTTTTAAATTCCTATTTCACATCAAAACCACCCGACTTCTATAAAAAAGGGATTGAAAAACTGCCAGAAAGATGGCAGATAGTTGTAAATAATAATGGCGATTATATTTTATAATTTGTATATCTATGTAAAAATTATTCAATAAATTTGTTACAAACTTGTAAAAAATGGATTACTTTCCGGTACCCCTAATATATACATATTATATTATTGTATATTGCTGCAGTACCACTAGAGCATTACGGGAGATCCCAAGTCGTAGTGATGATAATGCAGCACTCGTCAGTAATATATAAATACCGTGACACCTTCCGTTGTAAGGAATGGTGGCTTATATAGTGAAGGTGGTTTCCCAGACTACCACACAGCAATCGCTACGCTAGGTCTACCAATTTTACTAAAATAATCACAGTTTTATTCGGATTTCTAGGATTTTCGCCACCAGTAACTGAGATTTATTAATTTCCAGTCACAAAAGCTCAATTTTCCAGTCAATGGTGAGGATTTGGATAACTTCCCAAAACTTCAATTCCATCCCTCTGGTGCTTCATTATTAAACGGGTGTGGCTTGCATTCTAACTTAACTCCTCGACCACTTAACACTCGCCACCCAAACCCCCTTTTATTTTGCCGAGCTTGCAAAGTTTCCGGTCATCGCGACCCAAGATAACGTTTACAGACAGTAAATAAAATACAACCCTGTATCGCTATCAAACGTACTGCTTCTATAGTAGAGTATTTTCATTACTTACATTCCGTCCGATTCAGACAGTTTAAAAGCTTAACTTTCAAAGTATCTGTATTTCTCAAAGCGTTGCTTCTATTATATTATCCTTTGATTACTTTATTATATTTGTAAGCTAACTCTGGTATCGCATCGATCGCAATATTTCACCGATTATGATCAAAGTTACGTGTAAAATGAATTATATGGGCTTTGTTTTTGGTTAAATATCGAGTGAACGATCAGAGTTGTGAAGTGATTTATGATTGACAGCGAAACTACACGAACATTTTTCGGCATTTTTCACACACCATGTGGTTGTAACACTTGAAACATTAATCCAATTTTCACATATACAAGCTCAAATCAATTCTGGAATTAATGTTTATTTATTGAACGTTGACGGAGCTTGATACCAATGTGACTGGAAAATTTAAATATCGGATAATCGATTGGTGGTCCAGTGTGTGATGCATATTGAGCTGCAGATGGGGCGCATCCTCCATTGCCGGTGCTACGCCCCCTGTTCCTCCGTGTTCGTATTTTATGGCTACGATTAACCCATTTTATCCTCACCACCCTGATTTAAGCCTTACTCGTTCAACTCTCTAATACCACTTCAGATACTCTTCTGTCATTCCTTGTGGTTCTTATCGGGACTTCAGGTCACTTCTTAGTCTTATGCAGATTCTTATTCTTACTTAAGTCTAGAGCTGATAGTGTTCTTAAGTGAATATTACAAATATAGTTATGACCTATAATATTGTATAGTGCCGCTCGATATTAATTCACACTATTTTTTAAATACATCAAAGGTAGATCAGTTATGTATTTAAATATACTATAGTGAGTCATGCTAGAGCTGATAGTATCGGTGCGTATACAAATATAGAGCTGACCGACTAGAGCCTGGTAATATTGGTGTACACCAGCTCTATTCGTATACCCACCACATGCACACTCATCAGTCATCATACTATTATATTGAATATATGTGTCATGTCGTTTATTAGTATCGAATTTTCGATTTAGACAGTCTGTGTGAACGACACATAATATATTAAAGAATAGCTGGTCATTTACTGACGATGTGACGTCAACGTTCCGCAAAAAAAGTCCATTCATATTTTGGCAGCTTGTTTTTTGACGTATTTATATGTATGTATGTATATCATTCAGATACAACATATTTTGTCTGGACGTATTATGTCTTTAAAGCTGTATGTTCAGAAAAATATTTTTTCACGGAATACAAATTACCAATGAACTTTTATCTATAGAAGCGCCATGAAATATTACTTCATACTTTCGAACATGGCCGGTCATACATGTGCATATTCTAAATCCTGTGAACACCTTCAGCTGCCTGCAAAACTGTTCGACGCAAGCAAATATTAATTTCTTGTTAGAAATAAAAATCCACGTTAAGTGACAGATAGCGACGCAAATTAGAAAGGCGGTAAAAGCAGCGCCCCAAGCGGCTAACACACGAAACTCTTTGGTGCCTATGCCTGGCCTCATCTGTGCCTGCTATTCTATTGCAAATTACATATTTATTTTGTCTGATGTTAAAAAAACTATGAATACTTGACGGAGCCGATACGTGGCGATGACGTTGACTACGCACTAAATCGTATAAAGGATAATATATATAATTGTCTTAGTGTGTGTATGTTATATGTCTGTACGGGTCCTTCCCTCAACCATCCTTGGAGTATATATAAAAAAATTCAAAATTCTTTCGAATGAAAAAATAAACTAGTTGTCTTATAATAAGATAAGTTTAACCGAACTTTTTTGTGACAATTAATCACTATTAGCATCCGCAGGTAAGTAATGATGATGAAGTAGTAATCCACAACTAGTGTGTTGTCCTCCAAATGGTATTTTGTGGTGATAATATATTTCAAGATATGTTATGTGTTGTACCAGGTATGCTGCACTGGTGTAACCGCTCTCTATACTACTTCTATCGTCTGCTACGTAATCGACAATAATATTGAACCGAAAATTATTCAGTGTGATATTTTAAGGCCATATTATATTTGCGAGATGTTACGATGTTAATTATTATATTTGAGATTGTGATATGTTGTTCTGTTACTATCTTGTTGCAGAGTGTATTTAGACTGCAGCGTTTCAGGGATGCATCCTATACGTCTTGTTTACCCGAAATTCAACCCGTTCCCACCCTTACAGCTTTAGCGGGGTGGTTGGTGGGTAAATACATGTGTGCATTCACTCCCAACCCCCATGTCTGCTAATTTGCTCGCTTTGCTATCTCTACCCCACAGTGGCAGACCTAATTTTTATCTTAACCCAGACTCTTTGTCGATTTTACTGCTTCATTTATAAACAACTCTCGTTTTACACCCATATGTTTACTATGAACCTTGTATAAAATATTATTCAAAATGTGTATGAAACAGAGCAACATTTCTGCAAACAAAATTTTAGTGCTCTCGCAATATTATTCAAAAATTTATACACTTTACGACAGTTGGACTATAAAATGTCTTAGTTTACACGATTAATTTATCGCAACAATTTTACATACATATTGAGATTTTTTAATACTTTTATACAAAACCTACTAAAAAATGCGCTGTGTTTTATACAAACATCGTAGGCATTAGCAACGTATAAAAACGTGATAAAAACTGAACTGAAACTATAATTTAAATCCGGAAAATAAAAATGGCAAGGTTGAATTGAACATAACAATAAACATTTTGTCTCCCTACTCTCGAATCATTTTTATTATATGGAAATTATATTATTGTATTTGAATTTTTTATTTGATAATTTAAACAAAATAACATAATTATCAAATAATGTTCATTCATATTCAATATATACACCTAATGTTTATGGTATAATAATGAGGACGTTCAGTTCGATAACAACGAACTCAGAATTGTCCTTTTTCGAATAAAACGACGAACTTTATAATATATAAAAGGTAAAAAGGAACATATGTAATAAATGCATTTACTATATGATTTATTCTTCAATTTTTTATTATTAAGCCACGGAATATGTTATAATTGCTATGTTGAATATATAATAATCCTCATGACTTTCTATTTTTCAAATATTAAAAAAATAACGTTGTTGACCAAATGTTGAGTTCGAGGTAATGAACTGAATACTGTTAATAAATAGTCCGTTCCGAAAATGATTTCACTATGTGTATAATACAATATATTTTTAAATGTTAAATTGATTATCAGTACTTTTTTAAAAAAAAAGTGTTCTTGGTATTTTGTCTCATAGGTAAAAAAATATGGTATGTATACATAAAAGTTTGTAAATCCTTCGTTTGAAAGCGTAGCCGAAATTGATATCATCCCACGGGAAGTGGCACCTCAAAGTGTAGGCAGCAACTTGTTTCAGTCGAATTGAGGATGGGGTGGAGACGAGGGTGAAGTTGTGGTGGTTTCCTGAAGCAAAAAGACTAAGATTCGATTTAGGAAGACCGACGACAGAAAAGTGCAAAGCTGAATAGCACCGCAACTTCAACACAAACTTATTCCTAACAAATATTGTATGCCTTCACAGTATACTAATCATTATATATTTTTTTCATTTCAGGTAAGTTTCACACGTGATTTACTGCACAGATCGTAAGTAATATTATATCAAACTAAAATAAAAATAATATTTCATGCTGATTTATATAGTATTGAGTGTAGCTGGCACTGGCAATAAGCGACAACCGACGATGGCGGATTCGATTGAGGCTTTGGCTTAATGAATAGTTTGATCAATTCATCAAACTATAGTCATAGACGCCAATTGAAAACTATTTATTTGGTCATGCCGTTTCTGTTAGCTTTAAAATCATATTAAATTAGTTTTAATATCGTATAAAAAATACCCTATAATTTGCACTTTTACTAAATCGACAGACTGCGTCTGTTTTACTAATGAATACGAAGACAAAATATTCTTATTTATTATGCTATTAGCAACTTTAGTTACTTTAAAGCATTTCTCTCTTTTTTAATATTACATCTATGAAAGACAGTATTTTATTTTGTCTGTCGCTTTTCGACTAGGCTCAGAGAATCTCTGAAGATGACTCTTTCATTTCCATAATAAATTATGGAGTTCCACCGAGGAAGAGATGTCATCTTCTTTGAAAAATATTATATGTATGATAAACATTCCAACAGCTGACAGTTTAAGGAAAAAAATCTGCTTTTTTGTACAATATTTAAGTTACTTTTGCGATAAAATATTAAAATAACAAGTCCTTTTTGACCCATTACCTGACACCTGATTCAACTATGTATTATTTATATTTTTTAATTCTGGGATTAGTGAAACGTATCAGTTATTTTGTTTACCTCATTATCCAGTAGGAAGATGGGAAAACTTAGACCATGTTAATTAAGGTTATTAATATCGCTGCTGTTTATGATGATTATAAATGACGAGATGAGTGTTTGTTGGGTAATTGAAAATGTCCATAAACAAAATTAAATGTAAGCATTTAACATTAATCATTTGTAGTTGCTGACTTCTTAAATGGTACAAAATATTTACTTTATTCAAGTATAAAGTGTTTACGACCACATAAAATCGCTGACTGTGAGATTAACTTTTAAAATTTCATTAGTCCCTCTTTCGATCCCATCCCTTGTAACCCTCTGATCGATCCCATCCCCCTTATAACTCGATTATTTTAGTATAGGAAAGTGCGTAACAAATGTGAATTATTTGATGATATTGTAGTTAATAATCTCGGGTTATAGCAAAAAGCAATCGAGCGTGTCAGTGACTGTGATGCAGGTTGACTGACTGATTTACACCTCATCTCTTTACAGACCACTTGATTTACCTTCGTCACACATTATTATTTATAGTCCTTAAAGATTGAAATGGATTACTTACTTGACAATATATTACATCAAGTGTAATAAAAAAAAATAACTTGCGTATACATCGATGCTTGAAAGCACAAAACGTATCCGATAAATAACCTGTGTGGAAGAACCTTTTAAAAAATATTCACCTCACTTTACATTTTGTTCCACCAAATATTACGTTAAATATGCCAATATCAGCAGTCACACTGTTTAGATTTATTAAAAATGTTTGAAAATTATTAAAAAAAATCTAGTGAATATTATAAATAAAATTCATTTAAAATTACAAAACTCAATTTTAAAATAATTTGAAATTTCGTTCTCCAAAAATACGAATAACGGACGTACTACCTTTGTGCTCTTGACTTTCGATATAAATAAAGAGGGAATTATAAATCAATTTCAAAAGCCCAATAACTAGAGTTAT
Organism: Agraylea sexmaculata; assembly: GCA_022606485.1. NCBI lineage: Eukaryota > Metazoa > Arthropoda > Insecta > Trichoptera > Hydroptilidae > Agraylea > Agraylea sexmaculata. Next base: position 124,435 of record JAGTTH010004476.1, on the reverse strand, counting down.
TAAAATCAAATTTGACATAATGGTACAGTAAAACGCAAAAAATCACTTTTATAAAATTATTCGATTTTGAATGCCTAATATAAATTTAATTTTGGTATTTTTTATGTTAGCTTAAGACGAAGTTTTCATGCCCGACATTTTTTTATCCTTGTATATTTTCCACCAAAACCTGTCAAAATAGAGTAAGGGAAATTGCATTAGAGAAAAAAGGTATAAGGAAGATTCTATTATCAGTATTAAAAATATATTATGTATATAGTCGTATAGCCTTCCTTAAAAAAACCTAGATGTGGGATAAAGTCTTGGCTCATGTCAGTCTAATGTAATATAAAATATTTTTATTCGTGATAAAAATGTATTATCGTGAAATATTATGATCTACAAAGTCTACAACAACTATTAAGGATAATTGTAATCGAAGCTAACGATTTGATGTGACCCAGATTGCGTTTTTTTTTGTTTACGCAAAAAATACGGGACTTTTTTTCTGTCTCCCTCTTAGTCGAACGTTAATCGAAAATGCGGGACAAATCTGCGCATGCGTGACACCAGACGTGACCAATAAATACTGCGCACTAGTCATTGCGCAATTTTTAGAGGGAAAATTTAACCATCTCGGTTAAATTATATATGGTTACTGTTAAAATAAACTAACATGCGATAGCAGACAATTTTTAAAATGAGTAAACAGTGTCTGGGTCTAAAAATTACATTATTTATAAATTGCAAAATGCTTAATTTAAATCAGGAAAATTGGGTTTTAACCTAAAGAAATGGTTTCCTAGGCGAACGTCACGACACCATAAAACTTGAGGCTCAAGCGAGGTACTAAAACCAACAAAAAGCCGAGTAACGATATAACAAAGCAACTTTACTACCGTTTTACGGTGTACGTTAACGGCGACGTATGCCTAGGAAACCCAAGCCTTACTGGTTGTCTGATGATTTCTACAAAATTGGCTCAATTACTGAGAATATTTTAAGTAGAGGTAGGGTGTTGCAAAGTTTAAATAAATAATTACACTGTTTTGGAGTCCTGTGGTTATTTTATTTCGATTAAATACGGGTTATAATTATTTGTATAAAATATAAATAGAAACTGTAAAAATCGTACAAATAAATACATAGTATAATGTTTTATCGTAATACCGAAGTAGGCACATTTTTGGTTGATTTATTATTCAATGATATTATTCTCTATTGGTTTTTCTTTATCTAACTACAGCTTCGCTTGCATATTTTATTTCTCCCTTGTGTTAACATATTCCGTATTTCAATGCGAACTCATCAGAGTTCGCCGGGAATGTCATTAACGTATTCGCAAATAAGTTTTCGGGTTCGCAATATCGCTTTTGCCGAAAACAATCCAGTGGGCATTGCCTGAAAATGTTTACTGGCTCTTTTACGAGTTGTTGTGGGGTGGCACAAGGGGGCGGCATGTCTATAACTGGAACATATAACACTCGCCAAATTAATAATGAGACGTAGAGGTGTTGGCTATGCTCTCTTTATTGGACCGCCCTTGCTCATTTAATACATTTTTGTCTAATGACACTCTATATTACGCATTTTAAACATAAATAAGTATACATGCCTAGATATCATAGGTAAATTTAACAACTTATCTAGAATAATGTTTTGTTTTGTAATTATTTAACACAAGATTCATATTTAAAACGAACCATTCAATAATCGAATCGGTTATCCAAGAATGGGAACAGTCACGAACTAATCAACTTGTTAACGATTTTTTTTAATACTATGTAATATCATTTATTTCTCTATTAATGGGTAGCAATTTTGATGGAAAAACGAAGGTTTTTCTAATAAGTATTCAATCATAAATTATATCTAAACGTGCTATATTTAAATGTCTCGTTTCCTCTGACTCATTGTTATATTGAAACTAACAGAGTTTTCCACTTCTTAACTATTTCGTCTTAATGAAAAAACAAAATTCACTATACAATATACGAAAATGGGGATTGTGAAATTTTCTTGTGAATATTTTATGAAATTTTTTATACTAGAACAATTCTTATGGGAGAAATGAATAAAAATAAAGGGAAATGTTGTCGGCGGAAGATAAGTATAACCTATCAGGTTATACCCGAGTGTGTTATTTTGATTATGAAAATATTTAAAAAATCCATCAATACCAATATAATATTGAAATGCCAAATACGGATCTGTTATATCCGATAAGATGGCAACAATACACAAAGGACGTCAAAAACATTGGAGATCAAGATGAATTTGTCACCAAAAGTACGTATAACAGTCGCTTGGGGCGCTGCTTTTACCGCTCTTGGTAAAGTGCCTCATTAAAAGTTGATTGATGTATTCCACAACAAATAATATCTCACTGTGTAAACAATTTACTATGAAAAATGTTGCTCTCGAGTGTCGGATTTTAGGGTTTTCAACGTTGCAGGTAGCCACAGCCCGCGTATATGTGATGTATATGTATAATATGCGCATGTAGTAATGCCGGCTATGTTCCAATGTATGAAGACACTACGCATGACACTTCTATAGATATATAAAATAAAATAAGGTTTGGACATTATATAAAATTTAACTGATGGTAATCTATTTAATTATTATATTTACAGAGGTCACCAATCCTACAATCCAAGAAATTAGGGATAACCTGAATTGAAACAATCAATTGGGATTTATTAATATTATTTACGAACTCACAATCAAATTAATTTAAAAAAATCTCAAATTCCATCGGGTTTAAAAATCCTTATATTCATTGATCATATCATTTCCGAAACGTATTCTCCTCCGATAATAAACAAGAAAGAGAACCGAAAAGAAAGTCACAATGAAAAGATTGCAATTAATTAATAAATAATTACCAGCGTGATAGCTCAGGGGATAAGACGCGTGGCTACTAATACTGTGGTCAAAGGTTCGAATCCCACTCAAGTCAAGAATTTTTAAAATTGATTTGATCAGTTATAACGACTGGGAGATCGGGAATAATATTAATAAAATCCTGATCGATCGTCTTGATCCAGGTTTACTCTGATTTCCTGGATTGTAAAGTAAATACTGAGGCGATTATTAAGTCGGGCAGAGCCGCTCTGTCGGTGACCTATGACAATTAACACGTTGTGCGTATAAAAACCTCCTCAAAGAAAGCTCCATCAGAGATGTAGGTTCTCTGCTATTCCAGACGACTGTGTTCTCTTAATAATAAAAAAATAAAATAAAATAAATAGATAAAATAACTCATTGGCCCCATTGATTTAAACTTATTATTTTATATGTTGTTGAAAGTATGTTAGTTTGGTAAGTAACTAAGAGTAGAATCTCAACATATCAATATTTCAAAGGCGGTGACGTCACCTTTCAGTGGCGACTCCCCGCTGCTCCGGTGTGGAGTGTGCGCCCCTCCTGCACACCCCGTAGTGTGGGGGTGGCAGGCAGGGGGCGTAGGCTCCGGCGCGCACCCAGTGACAGGCTGCCTTTTGCCCGGGAAGGTCGTCTAACGGGCCGTGAACCATCTACCACACACCAACAAGACACCCGCCCATACTTTCACTCGTACCTACACCACTATCTATACTTACAGTGTTCAGATAGAGTAAGATAACCTAACCTAAAACAGGTTTGACGTGCGAATTGTTTAATCGCTATAATACGACCACATATCGATTACGCGGTGGGCTGTTCCCGGTCCCCGCCTCGTTGAATATATATCACATGTGTCATTCTTCCATCATTCATACCCTACACATAATAATCACGAGGGTTGTTTTCATCGCTCCAATTGAAACGGTTATTCAAGAAAGTCCAATTGCAATTTTGATGATATTATATTTATTCAGGCCAAACCTAAGAAATAGTCTATACAATTAGTTACAGAATAAAAAGGAATCAACTCAGTCAGTTTTCCATCGACATTGTTGAAAATTGGCCCAATATATAAATGAAGGTTATTTAATCATTTTTTGAAGATAATTATTTTCATCATTCGACTGACGAGTGCTGCATTATCATCACTGCGACTTGGGATCCCCCATAATACTCTACTGTTACTGCAGTATATGTCTATCGTTAATTTTTTTTTTATTAAAAAGTAATTTTTTTTACTTAAGATTTCGTAACTTGTCCCCTTTCTTGGATAACCGATTCAGTTAACTCGTGCAAAAAATCAGGTCATTAGTGACATTTAGTTATTTATTTATTTAGTTACATATAAATTTTATACTCAACACTCTTTTAACAAGGAGAACTTAAATCTCGAATTATGTAGAAAAAACGACACAATTATAAAAATATATTTAATTGATTAAACTGAAAAGTCTAACATAATAAAACGTTGTCCCTTTTTTGCAGTGAATTAATATTGGTATATTTTTTTTTAAAAGTGGTTTAATTTATTTATACTTGTAATATATATGCATACTTTTCATTCAGGTTTGGCTCGGTCTGTTGCGGCAGCTAAATTGATACATTTATGAATATTTACAACCCTTTCATGTAATTTATTTCCATTAATTCGTTTTTCCTTTCAATCAATAGGTGTGTTAAAGATATGGAATTTGAGTTATATACACGTCACGTATAACAGGCAAGAGCCAGTTATAAATTTCCATTTCATTTTTATAATCCAAAAGATTTGTTACAATTATCCTCGTTTCCTTCGACGATTGTAATCATTTTAGACGCGTATTTTCCGATAGCATTTTCTATTTTTTTTTGAGGAATTAATAATTGAATTTCTCTTCCATCCGAGAATTCGATATTGCGGTCTAATTGGTGCTGTTTTTTTTATTTATCACAGTCATATAATAAATTACTTGTTAGTTATTCTAAGAAGAGTGTTTTTAAATTCAGCAAGGTGTCTATATCCGTTTCGGCCGATCCCTTGTTAATTATTAATTGACGATAGTCTACCTGAAAAGGTGTTGTGAAAAATTAATTGAAAATCTGATATCACCTTCTGTTTCTACATGCAGATCCTCTCTTGCGGTTTCACACCTTTCATTAATCCTCTCAGTTTAATATTAACACTATCGATACTTCAAATATCGTGCAATTGACATTTATTAATTAATTACTAAAATAAGTCACATTTCACAAATATTTTTGATTGGAAGTCCCTGTGCTCAAAGAATTCGAATACTTGAATAAATGAATAAATTACACTCGGAGTATTGACAAAAGAATGGCCAAATTGTATCGTTCGTTATATTATTTATGTGAGCTTTCTTTAAGTTTTCGTTTCACTTGACCCGGAATGTTCCATGCTCTTTCGGTATTGGATTAAGAAGGATTTCACGCTTTCCGATTCTGCTTTAGAATTAAGGTGGCTAGTCCATTGGACCACTTTGAGATTGGAATACAATTTCAGTTGTTGTGAAACGATAAATTCATTCCTGAAATCTCGGACTGATTTTTCATTAATTTATTCTGACATAAAGTAATTCGATCGAATAATATCAATAAAATTTCAATGGAAGTTTACTCAAATTTTCTTGGAGTGCCGCTGCATATTTGGTCAGGGTGAAAAATTTATAAAATACTCTCTTGAAAAAATGCGCCTGTGTTCAAATCGTTGTTTGCTCGTTCACTTGTGGGCTTTTCGCTTGATCTAATCACGATATCGATCCGATTAGTGGTCGTGTTTGTCAGTGTTTTCTGATTGGCGGATTGAAGATGTATCCGAATTAAAAGGCTAATGCGTAATGCGCCCCACATACGTTCCTTTTAACTGTCAGTCCAAAGTTTCGAGATGTAAAGATATGGAAATAAAGCAAAGAGTGTGTGATCCTAAAACCGCTCGTTTCAAGTCAAAGTAAACATAAATCACTTATTCAAAAGGTAAACACTGGTGACTGTCGTGGGATTTGCGACAACATGGCAACATTCAAGGCCCGGCCAAACAGAAGGCGAAATCCGTTCGCGACCAACTGTCAACGGGTGGAAATATACAGGCACTGTGCATGCGCAGTTAGCTATCAAATTGCGTTCGCGTAGGAATTTAAGGCCCGGCCAAACAGAACGCGCAATGTGTTCGCAGCGAACTGTCAACGGGTGAAAACATATAAAACTCCAGTGCGCGTACTATATTTTCTGATATTTCAGTTGGGCCGGGATTTTATAATGAAAAAAGTGAGCTAGCTATCCCAATAGCGATATTTCGAATTGTTCAGTCGAGTTCGATTGAACTGAAAAACTGGTCTAAAAAAAAGTGTGTGGAGCCTCTTATATTTATTGGCCCTTGACGTGTGTTGATTATCTGAAGAAAATATTAGTGTTTAAAAAATATTCATCTCATCTTCAAAAACATTTTTCTTTATCCTTGATACTTGGATGTTATTCTTGACTTCAAATTGAACTTAGTTTGTTGGGTATATTTTCATAAAAGTATTGTTGTTGGGTCTCTTTTCATATATTAAAGTGAAGGCGTGTCGAGAGCTGCGTATGCCACTAGCAGCACGCAATGCCTCTTAGAATCTCATTAAAACACCCTACACAAGAAGCCTCCTCTCTACACACACATATAATTAAATCAAAAACCTAATATACACACTCTATTGTAATATTTAATACACATTTAGAATAGACTGGATAGCTCTTTGGATATGCTAATTTAGACAAGTGCCCGGCCAAGTATACTTCCTAGACACAATTGAATCAGGACGGGGTCTGTTCCGCCTGCTTACTTCACTTTCCATATTTATAACGTCCCCCATGAATACATAGTTCTATCAGATACTGGAGACACAGTGCCAAATGTCATTGTGTCATCTTTCCAGCTATGTAAGCGATATAGCTAGCTTTTTGCTAAGATGAAATAACCACAGCGATAGACATCTCGTCGGCTTGCAAGACGACTTTTTATATTTTGAGCGAGTCCTACATAAAAAAAGCAATCTCAAATTAAATATGTCATTTCTTTCGATAACACTTTCATTCGTGTGATTAATTCGTTCAACTATTACGATTGAGTTGTAACATTAATAAAATCATGATCGATTGTCTCGACCTAGGTTTATTCTCGTAAGTATCGTAAGGAAATACTGATTACTAGATTTGCCTAGTTCGTTGACCTGTAATAATTTTTTTTTGCCATTACATGAAAGCTTTTAAAATATTTCAAGTTCAATGAAAGACATGTTGTATACGTTATAATCTAAATAAATCACAGTAATACTGCAATAGTTAAACAAATCAACGGGTTTATTTCAATTTTATGCACACAAACCAAATCAAACAACAGACCCCAATTATAATAAGTATTCTTATTATACAATGGTTTGTTATCAAAATACTACGGGTTTAAGAAAATAAAAGGCACGAATGAACAAAGTAAATAGGGGCGTTGTGTTTTATTCATTTGATATAAATAACCATTTTTGTATTAAAGATCCGGCGTATGCACGAATGAAATTGCCTACCCTCATAAAAGTTCCGATTTTCTTATAGAAATAGACCTAGAAGCCATAAAAGTATCCAATTTGGATGTTAGGAATAGCGTTGTTTAAATACTACATTAGGTTTATTATGTTTGAGCAACGGAAAATTTACATAATCTTTTACAAAAAAATGTGTTATGTTTGCCTATATTAAGGCGCATCGATTGATATTTTTTTATTACTTTTAGAATATTTTCCCCAGCTAGCTCGAAGAATGCATATATATTATATTATGTAGTTTTTGGTTTCTGACGGCAGTTTCGCGATAGTAAAGTTTCCCTAGTTAAAAGGGTGGTTGCTTGTTGCTGTAAGGAGATAAGGTTTAAAATGTTTTGCAAGGCATTCTAGATAGTATTCGCTTCTGAAGTTTATAATTTTCTTTACAAACCACATTACAGATATCATTCTCAAAGTCCCGAAACTCTTTAGCTGTTAACTTTAAATAAATAAAAAATTATATCGTGAAACCTTCCCTACTGACGGGAGTCCCCTTGTAAGGGGTTGGCCAGGCCACCTTGGCCTTTACGGGAGAATATAGTAGAGATGGTTTCCCAGGCCACCACACAGCAATGAGTACTTAAGATCTAGTTTGCTAAGCTAGATCTACCAAGTGACTCCGGTGCCGTGAATCGAACCCGGGAGTCTTCACTCACGAATCCGTTACACTAACCACTGGGCCACAAGGCGGCTAACTTATACATTATAATTAACCACTATTGAAAACTGCTACAAAATTATGTTAATAACTTCACTACAGCTCAAATGTGCACATTAAATGCTAATTTGACGAATTAATTAATGTTAAACATGCACTGTTTTAAAGCTCAAAAAGTTTACACGACAAATTGTTTTTCTTACACATGAAATATTATTTTTATTAACATAATACTGCACAAGGGTTTGCAAAATGTTAAGTGGATTATCCAATGTTTTGCCTCGCCTTTTAATTTAAGTGCAAGATTTTCTATTAATTTTGTATTCATAATTTAACTGCTGTTGATAATATTATACATAGGCGTGGTCCATGTCGCGTGTTTAAGCGTTTCTGCTAAGACATGCCAACCATTGTCTCTTACTAAGTCTAATTACTTTCCACGACCACAACTACCCTTCACCGAGAACTCCTCATTTTCTCACAATACAAACAACGATTATACTCGCCTCTTGTGCAAACTACACACTACTGACCTTACAATTAAGGACAAACTACCCTGAATTACCAGTGATTTGTTTATTATAACTTGGCGCCGAGCATAATATTGGACAGTGTCCTTTTCTCACTAATATAACTGATATCTATAATCAGCATACATAGATTATTATTTTTTTTATTAAGAGAAATCGGTTCTCTGGAATAATGGAGATTTTTTGAGAGGGTTTATACAACGTTACGGTTTATAGAGACACAACAACGTGTTAATTGTCTGTCGGCGATCTTAACTATTACCTTACAATCCAGGAAATCAGAATATACCTTGATCAAGACAATCAATCGGGATTTTATTAATATTATTCCCGGTCTCCCAGTCGTATTAACCGATCAAATTAAAAAAAAATGACTCGAGCGGGATTTGAACCCATGACCACAGTTTTTTGTAGTTACACGTCTTATCCCCTGAGTTATTTACTCTGGTGGTATAAATGTGTAAATTATTATTTTGGCAGGAGTGAAGGGAATGCATCTTCGTACATATAATGATCGGGATGCAATTATACAGAAGTGCGGTGGACATTTGTTTATAATTTCATCACTTATTGAAAAGTGTATATTTGATAGAACAAGATAGATTCATATGCAGAAAGAGTAATTTAATTTTCGTTTAATTACGCAAGTCTATGATCACCAGCAGTGTTTATATAGGTCGTGAAAATTTAACAGTACTTGCACTATTTAACCGCTTAGTGCAAATTGGCTAGTGGCTTTTTGTTTTCACTGGCCACTTGCCTTCCCCCCACCCCTCAAGTCGCCTTTCTCAGATGTCAATTTGCACGGCATTGTACAATACAATAACAATTGCTCACCAGTAGTCACGGTAGCTGTCAAATGTGGCAAGTCAAGTACTGTCACGTGCTAGTACACTATCAAGTTAGTAACTAGCACTAAAGCCAGTTGCAAATACGTATGTATATCGTCTCGTACATAATAATACTGCGTCGTAGTCATCGTAGACATTCACCAAAATTAAAAAAAAAACAGATAATTTATAAGCCTATTGAACATGCTATTAAATTTCCGCATCATGAAGCAATTAACGCACTTCATCATCATCAATGGTGTTTTTCTGTTGAATTTTGCACCAATTCTAATATTATTGGCACGTGAGGTAATGTAAATTGTTTTATGCCTAACCAAATACATCTATTTACTTTTAATTTAATATTATTTCGGGCAGTGTTTATTTTACAGCAAAATGTGGATCGTAACCAATTAATTATTTTCATTTTGAAATTCACATTTATAAAACTAATTCTATGGATTTGACATTTTTATATAAATGTCGATCAATCATCTCAAACGAGTTTTCCGATTTACTAAGTAATCATTGAGGCAATTCGTTATTTAAAAAAGAAAATGGACACTTCAAAGCTAAAAAAATTTCCCATTTTTATGTAAAAAAATTGCAAATGGTTGGGATTGTAGGTACATACAAAGAGCCTTTGTAATGGTAGGACTTAAAAGCCGGCATTGTTGCGGTCTTATTCATTAATTAATACGGACATTTAATGTTTCTGTTTCCTTGCATTTCCCTAATCTACTGGTAATACTTGTTTCACAACTCTATTTATTAATTTAGTTAATTAATAAAATATATATTATTAACGTTGTATAGGCATGTATGGAAAGCAAAGGCAATCACGGGTCAGTTGTGTTTGCTTTAACCGTTGATTCGTTTGTTCACCATTCATTTGCGCCTGTCACTCAACCTGAATAATCATCGTCATTAACAACCCTCGTCAATATCAATTATAATCAGTATTGTTATTTAATTCGCACGATTCAAACCTGTAACACTGTTTATTTTCAGATAAATAATTTCACAAGAATTGCTGTGTTTGTGACAAATCATTCACCCTACATTATAATAATATAGTATTTAATCGTAATATTAAGAGTGCGCTCGATGTGCCTGTCGATAGATTCTGTACTTTTGTACCAGTTTGTTCGTTGCTAGATAAGTGTATTAAGTGATATTAAATATGGCTTGGGGATATTGGAGTGCATCTTCGGTGTTGCCGGACAGAGGGCGGAGTCCACGAAGGGGTGCGGCGCCTCCGCCCCCTCGTGCTGCCAGCCCCGAGCCTCGCGAAGACTCGAATCCATTACCTGCATGCAGCAGCTCTTCATCCAATTCGAATGGTATTAGCTTAGCTCAGAGCATGTTTCCTGCAGAAGTGTACGGATCCACTTTAAGCAGGGCAGGCTCGTCATCGGAGTATTTACCCCCTGTTGCTGTTTGTCCGCATCATAATAGACCCGTTTACGTTGAACATCATCACAGAGACATGGTGCCGCAGGAGCCTCCGCCCCCTCGAGAAGAAGATCTAGAACCGATGTATGCAACAGGTAAAGTATTTTCACATGTTTATACATTCATATCAAAAACTTCATTTAGACCGGGTTTTTCCATGTTTTTTTATTATTATTGACTATGGCTATTAAGGGCAGGTTTCTTCAATGCGTCTTAAATCGTGTACTACGTGGCAACAGATTATACGAATCTCGTGTCATATACAAATATTCCGTTTCTTGAAACGATGCTAAAGCTATAGATGAGCGTACCCGATGTTTGTATCGCAGGCATTCAAGAGAACTTGCATACAAGCAACTTGAGCCGAAGCGACGAGTTCGTCACGAAACTGAAATAGAGGGGGAAATATAGCACGAGCTCGGGATTTAGCTATAGCACGCCGATATCGCCAAGCTCATTTTGCTCGTAAATCGCTTGAGTTTGAAGATTGAACACGCGTCGAAGAAACCGGTCCTTACTAAGCATGGAAAATCTTCGGGCACGGATTTTATTCCATTAATGTATTTGTATAAAAGTCTTGTTTGACGCGTTTATGTCTTCAATCATTCGGACCAGATGTCAAAATTTATCTCTTATACCCGTTTTAATCATTAATCATAATTTTAATGGAAAATTTGTTATAATCTCATGATCCATTTGATACAAAATAATAAGACCGTATTCAATATAATAGTATAATGAGAGTGTGTGCGAGCGGTGCGTATGCGTCTACGCCTATACTATCAAGCTCTACTCTATTTGTACACACATCTAGCACGACTCACTGACGCAATATTATATTGAGTCGAAAATAATTACATTCAAATAAATAAATTTAAAATAATTTTTATTAAATGTATGTTACCTTTATAGATTTTTGTAAGCTCTATTATTAATTCTATTTGTGATTAAATGTATCTACAAAAAAACCAGCAGTTTACTTTGCAGTTTTACTTGCTATGATAAACCAAGTATGAGATATGTATGATAAAACAATGTATAATAAAGCAAAATATTCATTAATTTAATAATTCATTACAATAAAGAGACACTCGTAAATATTTAATGTATTATTGATATTGATCACTATTTTAAATGTTAAAATATTGTGTATATTTATATGTGGAATTCTGATTTTATACAGCATTCATTTCCGTTTTAAATGTAAATAATTGTCATATTGACGCAATATATATTCTACAAAATGCACTTATTGTTATGGCAAAGCTTTAAAAGTTGTTTTTCTTCAATGTTCTCTTCAATTTTAGCTTGATGCGAATCTTATCGACCGGCAAACGAAGTTTGGAGCTACATTTTGACGTAATACTTCAAAGCCTCTCAGGAATTCCTTTGCCAATTCTCATCCAATCTAATTTCGTACTCTTTTCGAATATAATTTATTCACGCTTCAATATATACACATATAATATTTTGTTTAATGGAATCCCACCCATTTATTTGAATGCTTCTTCAACAAGTATTCGTATATAATCGATACAGTCCTCACTGTTCGGGGTGTTTTTTATATGTAGTATATCTTGCCAACTTCCGAAGTTTAATGTATTTGTTTATTTCCCCCCTCGGCAATTTTATTACTTATCCCGTACTATCGATTTTCCCGGACAAGTAATTCCAGTGACACGTGTACTACATATCTTTTTTTATTACCAACACATTCCATCACGACGTACAAGATTTATAAACAATTTTCAGGAATAAGGCTGTTCTATTCGTTTAGAAGGGTGTAAACAAAGCATCTATTGTGTCTCATATTGTCGCCTGCCTTTCCTCATCTCTATTGACACACTTCGGCTTTATTAAGCCTGTCTTTTGTCTCATAAATCCATGATTGACGTTGAATCTCTTCACCGTCCAGTAGTCACCATTGATTTTTCAATACTCGTACAAAAATAGACTATAAATGGTTGCTAATGTACCTTTCAGATGTATAAATTCAAGAATATTTATCAAATAGTCAATGATATTACAAGTTCACAACTGTACTGTCGATCATATTCAACTAAACTAATTTTTATTAGAAGACACTTATCATAATAACCAGCGCAATAGCTCAGGGGATAAGACAAATACTGTTGTCATGGGTTCAAAACAACTCAAGTTAAAAAAATATATTTGATCGGTTATTATGAGTGCGGGGATAATATTAATAAAATCCCGATCGATCGTCTTGATCCAGGCTTACTCCGATTTCCTGTATTGTAAGGTAAATACTGATTATGAAGTCGGTGACCTGTGTAACTAGTAATAGTTAAGATCACCGACAGACAGTGAATTAACACGTTGTTGTATCAAAAAAACCCTCTCAAAATAGCTCCATCAGATGTAGGTTTTCTGGTATTCAAGAGAACTGTTTATTTAATTTAAAAAATAATCAATATCTTAGTTAGGGTTACTACCAGAGGTGTGCCAAAGTGAAACGAATATTATCACGGCGACTTGGGATCCCCCGTAATGCTCTAGTGATTCTGCAGTATGATATAATGAAATATGTATTTATATGTAAAATAAATAAATTATGGTATTATATCTATTTGTCTTTCATTGTTACACTAATAATAAAATAAAATGAAAAACTACTAATGAACAAAGATTTTGAGATTTTTTAAATTCTTTTGAATTTAGCGCTTCTCAAGTTACCCTATATACAAGAGTTATACACCATGCATATTTGACCACCATGTCCTTTGTCATATATTTTAACAAAATACAAGGTTGATTGTGGATAACCAATTTAAAGAATGAAGAAAAAAACTTACATTAGGATGTTACATTCCTTAGCCATTTGATAAAGAAAATGTATTATGTTTTTAGTTTACCGTCTGCCGCTGACATAATAAAATAAAAATGAAAACATCGTCGTAGTGCGATGAGGCTATTTTAAGACGTTTGTCATTGACATAATTATATTTTAAATAGAACAAGGTGTATTAATATTCAAATTCGGTTTACTTTGTGGTAGTAGTGGTTTGGTAAAGTGGTCCTATAATAGTAGTTTACAATGGTTAGGTCCTTTGAACAACACGTGTGCTCGAAGGCTTAATGGGGCTTACCGCTTTTAACTCTCTTCTTCCAACTCCACAAATTATTTGCTGTCCTTGCTAATCGCTTTTTCAAAAAAATATGCCTCTTCTGCATGGATGCCGTGTCCTCAATCTGATGATTTTTTTATTAACACATATACAACATGTTTTTTATTCGTACTATAATAATTAAATTGAAGAATAAGCACATAACATGTAATCCATCTACACCAAAATTAATGGTCCAAGTCTGCTAGTTAATCTTTTCAATTTTTAATTATTATTTTCAAAAGTTTGAGAATTTACTTATTAGGTGATTGAGCGCCTGATTTGAATCTGAATTTGAATCATGAAACAACAATAGTACGTAAATAACAACATAACCTCAAACTGTCAGCAACCTGAGACATTATGACAACATGTTTACAATATTACTTCTTGTTGATGCAAATACGGTCAGCGACCTTAGGAGTTATGACAACATACTTGTTTATTGTTAATTCATTTGAACTTGACCTTGAAAATTTGAATTTTGTTATTGTTATCCTATGATGACATAATTTATTCACTCATTATAATAACCGAAGATTCTCAAACTGTCATAATTTTTTTTTATACGAAAAAAACATTAGGCCCCCTTTAGTATATTGTTTTAATGATCGTATTGGCATTACATAATTACGATAAAAATATTTTAGTGTCAATTAAAAACATGTTGTAGTTAAGGTTGCTAACTTGTTGAGTTAATGTAGTCAATTAAGCAATGATAAACCCTTGTTAAGCTACATTATGTGTATATTTTATAAAGACGTTTGTCACAATATTCAGGCAATGTCACGTAGTGGGTTTCGTGTGTGACCTCTTCCAATTTATAGCCATGGACCTTTATAAATCTGAAGCCTGCCACATACAACTACAACCCTGACAATATTAAATCCATCTTTCATGCTCACTAATCAATTACACACACTGCTTGATTGATATTAATTGCATGACTTTTGGGCGAGGCTGATAGAGTGAATAATCACATTTGGTGCTTCATTCACTGTAGCCAAATTGACAAAGTATTGTGATTAAAATAATTCTGGAAACCCACACATGTATTGATTTTAAACGAAACGGCCATAAACTTAATAAACGAGTGGCGATTTAAAAAAAAAATTATTTACCCTTGATATGTGTGTGCAATGAATTTCAAAATAATTAAAATTTATTAGGAAAACAATCATTGCAAATACATTATTACGGTTAAATAAACATTTAGTAAATGGCCTCTCGGTTATTTAAGCGATTGAAAAAACATTTTAGTTCCTGTTTAAATAATGAAATGCATATGAAAATATGTTTAATATGAATTTAAAAGCAATACTCTGGATTATAATTATGTATTATTTTTAATTTTATATTAAAGATAACTAGTGGAAAAGCCTCAATCAATATTTTTTTACATTAATATAGAAAATTGAACTTATACATATACAAGGTGGACTTCATATATTAAATTTTTTTAAATCATCAACTAAACATTAAAAAATAATGCGTTTGAAATCAAGTTTGGGCTGTCATCTTGGAATCAACTGTTTCTGAAAAAGTACTCAGTAGTGACTATCGCGTGTGTTTTATGTCTAGTAAATAAATGCCTTTTATATGAGACTTTATGAGACAAAAGCTCTTTCCTCCATTTGCGAAACCCTACCACCCCTTAAAATATTCTCATTTAATTCAAGTCCACCCTGTATTCTCTTGTACAATCATCTCTTATGAAGTGTATTTTTCCTAATATTTACATAATTCATCGAAGAATAGTAATACAAATTAATGTCATGATTTATTTATTTTACATATAAATACATATATTATTATATGATACTGTAGTACCACTAGAGCATTACGGGGCATCCCAAGTTGCCGTGATGATAGTGAATCACTCGTCAGTTAAATGATGATGCACATATATTGAAAAAAATCCATAAAATAAATAAATGTCTACATACTCAATGACACAACTGAGGCGTCTTAAACCAGAGTGGCGAACTCAACATTAAAGTTTTTGTCTTGTTGATGTTTGATGTATGTGTTATTCTAATTGCGATATTACATGACAATGTTGACTTGATTGATCAGTTACTATATTGACGTGAGCAATGCACATAAACAATGGACAAGTTATCTATCTGACAATATATATTGTTTGGTTCATTGAGCAGACTGGCCTCTAATTATATTGCGCTGTACTGTATTTGCTGTTTGCCGATTCGGTCCATACCCCATTTACCCCATATCACATCCATCATCCCTGCATGCAATACACTATTATTATAATTATATACAGGCGTTACTAATGAGCTAGATAATATATGTCAATTCGTTATAAAATAATTTATTGTAAAAGTATATGATGTTAGTATCGTATGGCAACACTTCACTTAATTTGCGTGGTCTGTTGCCCTCTGATTATTTTTTTTATATAAGAATTCACATTGGACTGCTTTAACTGAAATTATTTGTACATTTAATTATATGGATTTGTAGTGGGAAGGTCTACCCTAACCTACCTGATGAGCTATCAAAATTACATAACTGATTACATGCTTCTCGAACAAATGGCAGGTTGGGTTGCACCTGGGTGACCTCTTTTCCACAAATTCTGCTACTTGTAGGACTTATTTAGGAGTGGCCTTATATAGCAACACTTTATATACATTCTATTAATACTTTTTATACATTTTTTCAACATTTTTTTTAATTATAGTATTATTTATTTATATATATATATATATATATATATATGTACATTTCATTTTTGTTTACCTTTTTTATTACTATTGTTTTGTCTATAAAAAAGCTCTTCTGAGCGTTTATATGGAAATAAATAAAATAAATAAATTAATTTGGTCCGTTTTAAATTTTTTTGCGGTCATGTTGGCATTACATAAAAGCCCTTAAAACATTTGAAGTTCAATTAAACACATGTATTTATGTACATGCTGTATGGACGCAAAAAATTTAACTTCATACGCGATATAAAAAAGAGATTGAATGCATTTAGTTCAAAATCGGGCTTGTCGTAGTTCGTCGTAGCCTCTTCGTAACACATTCGTAGTTCTGACGTAGGCTAGTAAGAATAAAACTTCAACACATCCACAATGGTAATGTAAATTTTTGCAATGCAACTTTTAATGTCTCACTTTAGCATATTAAGTGAAATACAGTGACAGTTAAACATATGAGCGGTAGAAGCAGCGCCCCAAGCGGCTGACACACGAAACCTTTGGTGCTACATCTTTTTTTAAAGTATTATTGGCAAATCTATATGTATATGCAAGCTCATTGGTCTTTTTAAATTTTATTGTTGTCGTGTTAAAAAGAGCAGTGGCCAAAGTTTACCGAAACCACATTTGACGCAGTGAGCTTTCAGCGTCCTTTATGTGTCCGATAAGCTGAAAAGTCTGAAAAGCTAGGCAAAGCCTGCTGAAATATTGAAGAAAACAACGTCCAGTCTTCACGTAACTTCTTCTCGGTCAAATTGCACAACTTTTAGTTGCCGTACATGTCTGAAATTGCTTACGCTACACCAATTTAACTCTGCAATGTGGTCCGATCTCTATATGAAGATGAATCGTCGCACATGTGTTGTTTATTATTTATATTAAACTCGTACGTTCCGATTGTCAAACATTCAAATATTGGACGGTTTGCAGTGAAACTGGTTATGTACAAATGTTGTGATTGCAAACACCTGCACAAATATTGTTGCACCAAAATCGAATTTCGCATACGGTTTCGTATAATCCGGTATGGTCTAGTGGCTAGGATATTTGGCTTTCACCCAAAAGGCTCGGGTTCGATTCCCGGTACCGGAATATTTTTTTTCCTCAATATTTTATTTGATATGTAATGACCGTGTCATTTTATCAGGGCCCAATCTGATGCGGCGATTGAGATTAACTATTTTATTGCTCCGAAAACTCTATGTATGTTAAAGATATGTTTTTTCAAATAACCTTTCGGATATATGATAAAATAATCCTGCTGATTCTAACGTTGTTAATAAAATGGTAATTTTTCTTAAGTCATAATGTCAATAATTCTAGATTTGAGATTCAAAAGTGATCAAGTCGTCACCACCATCCAGTTGTGAGGCCTTCATATCGGTGGTGTTGATCAAATCCATTTTTGGGATTTTAATGTAGTTTTATTGAGTATCCTAGGTCAATTTGAAGTATGTAAAAAAAACAAGTAAGAATATTTATAAAAAATAGATTAATAACGGAAAAAAGTTTTATGTAGAACACACCGAAAACTAAATCCTTCATTACCCGAAATTCCGAATTTCGCACATGTCAAATTTTGAATTATATACTAAGGTCGAAAGTTCATTCAAAACTTCTTTATTTATTTACTCACCAATATTGTGTGCATCAAATATATTTTTTTATATTCAATTCAACACAATACAAAGGTGAATTTTTTGTAATCCGACGCCTGAAAAAGTATGGGAAATATGCTTTTCAATGCTATATTTCAAACACTATACAACCTTTGTTGTAGTGAGTGCTCTACGCTTTTTTATACTATTTCACAATCATATCTCAGTGGATTCAGTTGGGACTCACATGAACATATTCTACTCCTATGATATTAAAAATATATGTAGTCTATGTACCTATAAATATATTAAAAATAAATATAAAAGTAATATTTAAAACAGGAATAATATTCTGATTCGTTCTGCTTTATTGGGTTATAATCTAAATAATTGACATATGAAATCCAAAATAAAATAATTTAGTACAAGAACACTAAAGGTTAATCATAGGAATATTTTCTACCGTTTAAAAATGTATACAATAGGAAATCTATTTTTTAGTAACAAAAAAATGTATTTACATTTTTTTGTCAATGATCTTAACACAAGTTGTAACTATAGCGGAAACTTATTTATCATAGTCTTATAATAATAATAAATGCGCACATTTAACCAAAACCAAACCTATATGTTTGCACCAAAATATTTAATAAAACAACATAAAGCAACACTAATTATTGTTGTCCTCTGTTGTGAATTTAAAATGCGTTTTTTATTAATAAGCCATCGGATTTTAAGTCATATGTATGTATACCTATTCCTTAGGTTAGATTCACTAAAAAGGAAAGTCGTTGGGCAAAGGCATCACTATTTTAAGGTTTAAACACAACCGGGCGATAGCGTGACGCAAACTTCATAAATCAACAAGATAATCACAAATTAATTATTTACATTTTGAGGGAAACTACAGGAGAACCTGTCATAACAAATAACTCATACTTAAGTTACTAATCCAACTGATTAATTTCGTTTATTACAAATCAATATACCATGCACTTTTAGTCTTTTGTATATGTGATCTTTGATATATGGTCTATTTTCATTTTATTTTTTTTCTGTTTCAGGTAAGTTTTCGATGTCGATGTCCTAATTCTGGGTAATCATATTAAATATTAATTTTATTATAAAAGTTTCAACTGAATGTATATTCTTAAGGTTGGTAATACAGTACAAAGTCCACATGGTTCTAGTGTCTGTTGATATTTATTACAGTGGACAATGTGGCAGTCGAGTTGGCCGCCATATCCTTTCTACTGTCTTCTACACACCGATAAATAAAATACTATTTGCTACCGGACACACTTCCAAACCAACAAAACTGTTTTCTTGTCGTATTGTGTATTTTATGTATGTACTCTTAAATAGTGTGCTACTAAAAATGTGTCCTAAAATTCACCCAAGAAATAATCTGGATAAAAAATATAATTGATTTATAAAGTAACTGAAGTATACATTATGCAATTGCAAATGGGGCTAAATAGGCTAACCGCATTTTTTAAATTTAGCTATTTTTATGAAATTTTGGTATATTAATTGAAAATGAACTGTGGGGCCCATTTACTCGAATTTGCAATTATATTCTGTATACTTAAAATAATAATAAAAATGTTTAATTTTTTATTAAAATCAAATCTTGTGTGAATTTTTGTACACCTTTATTTTATTTAATCACTTTAGCAATGGTTGGGGAGTTTTTTAATTCATCATGTACCTCAAAATAATTCGATATTACCTCGGGAATCTGGTAAATTACCAACGAAATTCTTATTTGGAATCGGAGATAATAAATATTTATTGAACTAATTTGCAGAAAAAAAAATATAAAGAAACCAAATAAAATTCATATATAAAATGCTTTAAAGTATTCCCCTTTCAGGGTTTGGAATAAAATATATTACCAAATGATTGTTTCTTCATGTCCAAGATTGGGGATGTTCGATATCAGAACAATTTAAATAAAATCCAGAGAATTATAAAATAAGAAATCTAAAAATCCTTCCTTTTAATCACTACGACAAAAAAAATAAATGCCCTAGGGTTTTAATTATTACCAGCTATTTAATTAGTTATTTTAAAATATCGAAAGATTAATAAAAGACCAGCACAAGCTTTATCTAAGCTAAGATGTGGTTCATAATTATTTAGGTCAAAACTTGAAGAACGTAGTTAAAAATGAATGCCGTATTCACCACAAAACTCTTCTACTCTTGATTATAAATGCACCACAAATAAAGAAACGATATTAATACTAAGCTTACGTAAGGAATATATAAATAATTTTTATGCAAACAGCTTAAGAGAAGTAGCAAATGATTCTGCGATTGATTTAAAATATTTCTTTTAAGGACACGTATTGGGGTTTCACTGTATAGAGTTTGGTATCTACTGTACTAATGATTTATTTATTAAATTCAATTGCTTTTTCGTTATAATCCTAAAGCATGAATATAATATTAGAATTAAAGCCGCCGCAACCACAAACTGGTACTGGACATAAATTATATTATTAAGTATCTATATCGTGTGCGACTGCAAAATGGTGCCACTCTCAATAAATTCTCTTCTTTCGGTTATACGTTTTATTCCAATATATAATTTGTAAATTTTCTATTTTCTTCCTCACATACAATACATACACCCCTCTCGCAACTGTTTGTGTGGAAATGTTATTTAAGTACCGTATCTTTTCAAGACAAAGTTTTCTCGCTGATTCCCCTTTTTGTGTCTAATGTGAGAGTCGGAGAGTTTTCCCGTATTTTTTTGCCACCACTTCATTGCTACAACTTTTGTAGATGTGTGCCAATTAATGTGAGTTTTAATATAAAAGGAGAATCACGCGGTTTATTTATATAATTCTTCATTAAAACGCCCAACAGATTTGCGACCGAGTATTATTTATGAGAGGTGGTAAAAATCCATTATGAAGGGAGGGATAAATTAATTACCCCCCATTTAATGATTTATTTATGAAACGGAAAAACATCCAAATATATCTCTTGTATTGCCTTGCGATTATTTATTTATGTTATGAAAATATAAAAATAAATCCCATTAAAATTTTGTGATGAATGCCTACATTCAGGGGCAGTACTATTAACTTGACGTAAAAAATATTTCTTTCTCCGTTGTATGATTCAACCAATGCTATAAATTAAGAGTCTTCCTTTTTTGTGCTCGTTCTTGCGGTATTTAGATTTTTATATTCCTTTTAAATAAAATACTCCCGATGCGAAGAAGGGTTCTCGACCCTTTCGTCCTCGAAATGTAATTATAACCGCAGAAATATTTTTTAATGTGTTTTTTTTCTAAATATAAACCTTTCAATATTGTCCGACTGTTAATTCTTAACCTGTGAGGTATAATAATAATTATTAATACCCCGTGAGCTTAGGTAGTTTCATCCCTTTAATGATTGGGGCAACTTTTAATTAAAGCTCGCAGGTTGCCAACCTTCGGATGCTGTTTGGCTCATATCCAATACAACATAATAGCGAAGAACATTTCACCTTGATTTCGGGATAAATAAATTGGTGCAATGCGGTCGACATGTTTTCTAGCGCGTAAATGCAACTTGACACACTTGGCGACAAACACCGTCCATTGCTGCATATAAAAGTATGCGGCCAAAACTAACACATAACCCGATATTTGAATATCTGGTGACCTTTCTATGGTGTGGGGGTTGGTGTGATAAATAGGTTAAGACAGTACTCTTAGAAGGTGTCTTAGTTATCGTCACGTTCACTTTACGCCTGTATTGTATGTTGAGTCACAATGTTGGCGATGAAGATGCTTACATAAGAGAATCTCAGGCTTTACTTCTGGTCATCTGCCAAGGGTCAGACCTGTATTATATCTAAAGATGTGTCATATAAAGCAAGCTTCACCCTCGTCCCCGACACTTTGTCAAATTTACTATTCGTATTTCATGAGCCTCGCTCTACTTAAACTGTATGTTGCAATGTGCCTTTGTGCTTTCACTTTACATTATATTATGAGAAATCCACTAAACCTAATAATATTATATAGGATAACATTCGTGTTTCGTCAGGGGTGATTATTTTTATATAGTGAATGGACTTGGTTATATTCGTAAAAGGCTAAATTTTGAATACTAAACTAATTATTCGATACGCTGTCTAGTCTGATTTAAAACCTGGTGATTTGGGCTTAATCGACATTACCGATAATATCAAGATGATATAATATAATATAATATAAATATCAAGATGAGTTTATAGAGGCAACTCTAATTGACTCACTCAGACTCTTCTGCTTGCTCCGCCGTCTTGATATTTATACGGTTTAATCCAATGAACTTTTATCTATAGAATGGGCATGGATTTATCCCGTCATACTTTCATGCATGGCCGGTTCCATCCAAAGTGACAGTTAGCGGCGCAATAGAATTTGAATTAGCGAGACGGCGAGGCGGTCGAAACACACACGAATCCTGCTGGTGCATGATTTTATAGAATGGTGCCTTACATTATATTGGCATCTCTATAAAATAATACATAAGGTTTAATCAGATAAAATTAATATTGATGTTCAAATATTATTTTTTTATCGATAGAAAAAACATGTGTAGTTTTAATGAGGCAGAATATCAGAAGAATTTTTAATAATAAAAAAATAAATTTAGCATCAACCATATTTATTTCCACGAATAATAATGTGCTGTTATTCCATATTAATACGAAATTAAAATGGCCGTAGCTTATGCGAAACCCAAACCATGTTAACAAAAATATTTGAAGGCAAAGTTTGGAATATTCGAAACAGAGAGCATTTATTTATTTAGAGATAAAATGTTAATAAAAGTATATAATTTTCAATTAACCATGATGCATATTGTTTAATTATTCCCTACAGAATGTGTATGTGATGCTTTATTTTTATATAAGTTTAATAATAAAAATCCCCGGCAAAATATAATAATTGCTAAATATGTACCTGTATTTAAACACAAAAGCTTGTAAATTTAATAGACGAATCGTTAGTCCTTTGGCAGTGAAAGTTTGACCTAAAATACAGATCGATCAATATTAATAATGAGAATAGAATATAATAGAGCGAAGATATAATAAATGTATAAAGTTTTCCAATTTACTGTATTTGCAGCGGTGATATTTATAATGAAGTGCCGATAGGAAAAGTTCGCCCGCAGTTTTCACCGTCTTAATTTATAACTACGGTTATTATTAATTTTTGTTCGTGATAACTTGAAAACCACTGTTTATTTGTGTGAAATTCAAAACGAATCATTGTGGAGCATTCGCATATTATCAATGGAGAATTTAATTTTATTTAACATCTCATTTGGATAGCCAGTTAGGTATTTGATATTATTTTAATGTAAAATTTGCAATTTAATATACAAGGCAATCCGAAACACATTACCATAGAGATAATGTACATTTATGTGTTATCGGTAAATGGCATTAAGAGGCCATTGGAAATTTGGCCGACTTCCCGTGACTTTGCCTGTATTATGTTAAACTAAACATCGATTTCCGAATCCTTGAATGGTATATTCAACGAGTAATTAGCTAATGAATTTTTAATATGAATTATTATAAGAAAATCGTAAAATTTAGTTTGCGCTTTGGTTATTAAAAATCTTTATTTAGAGAACAGATTGATTGAGTGGAATTTAAATCTAGTGCTTGCATTTTTAACTACTGGTTATTTTCAGTAGGAATTGATATCACAAAGCATTGTATATTATTTCATATCTCTATTGATTTTCGTATTATAAATAAATAAGCTTTTTCTATCGACAAAAATGTACAGAATAACAAAACATTTTTCCAAATGTATTGGGGTTAAAATAACGGAATAGAGAGATAATAATTTGAAAAATACACGAAGTGGACTTTTAATTAGTGAGAATATTTTTATTGGTGAAAAAATTAGGTATTTTTGAAAAATATAATTATCACAAATAAAAAATATTTGGAATACTCTTATTGGCTACGAAATTTTTTATTTCGAATTAATATGGAATTGTTGAATATCAGGTGACCCAAAATATGGTATAAGTTAATTAATTTATAATTTCCAACTACGGGTAAAAAACAATATATTTTATTAGTATTATTTTCTGCAAAATCCTTCCTCCCCATTTTGTATTTTTTTCTATTGGATAAAAAATATTTGTCAACATTATTATTTTCTTAATATTCATTGTATTGATCTAATAAAATCATCTCAATGACTAAAACAGTAGCTTTGTGTTTTTTTTAATATAACCAACGCGTTATAATATAAAGTTAATTATTCTCTCATATCCATTACGAATTATTCAAATAAATAAATGTGCCATCTACTCTGGTGCAATTATACTAAAATACGGCTGCCAGTAAAACCGTGTCTCGTTGCCTCATTGTCTATGGTCGTTTAATTATTGTAATCGGGAGCCGAAACCTGAAACTCTAATCGACCTAATTTACAGTTTTATTGCATTTCTATAAAATATTATGCGGTCGTAAAATTTTGTGCGATCAGCTTTGTATAATATTTGAGCAGGAAACCGTATCCTTGTTTAACCTACATAAATGGTAAGGTAAGCGAATTAATATCATGCATACTAAATCAACAAATTGTCTATAGTATGTCGTAGATAGTGGAAATATGATAATATTTGAAAATGCCAAGTGATGTTTGAATAAAAATGAGCGATTGAGTTTCGATCACAAATACAAATGAAACTCAATCAGGGCTGGTTTCTTCATATAACTCGTGAGCTACGTGACTACGATTTCGAGATGTGTGTATATTCAGTTTCTTCAAAGTGTGTGGAAGGTAAAGCCGATTACACCTGATATTTTGATTGAAGGCATTCAGAAGCACATTCATGCACCCAAAACGACGAATTCGTCACACAACTGGAATGAAGGGTGAAATATAGCTCGAGTTTTGCTTTGCGAGTCAAGATTTGACAGTTTGTAATACGAGCTAAATATTAAATAAATGCATTTGACCCATTTTGAAGAAATCGGCCCTTGATATCCTCACTTTGAAAAAAAAAACTTTTTTTATATTTTTTAAGTGAAAAAATAAATTAATTTGACCAGTAATTACGACTGAGAGATCTATCAAAAGTCTAATAGAGCCGCTCTATCGGTGACTCTGTGTAACTGTAATGTTGAACAAGTTCCCAATAGGTGAATTCCAATGAACTTTTATCTATAGAAGCACCATGCAATATTTCTTCGTACATTTGAATATGCCCGGTCACGAATACATGTACACGCAATTTAATTTGAATTAGCGAGGCGGTAGAAGCAGCGCCCCAAGCGGCTGACACACGAAACCTTTGGTGCCTGCCTGTTATGGCTCGCCTCAACTGTGCCTGCTATGGTTTTAACGTCTTTACAAGTACATATTATTGGCAAATTAAACCAAATAATCTATTAAAAACAATTTGAGACGTGTGCACAGAATAAAATAACATTGTTTCAAATTTAATATATATTTTTTTATTTTATAATAAAAAAATCTGGACTTTAGTTTAGGTATTTTCAAGATTTAAAAAAGTGTCTATGGTGGTTGTGTGCAATAACATTCCCAAGAAATGTAATTGGGAGGCGTGTAATGTAAGCAAGGAGACGAGTAGGCTTTGGCGGTAGCTCGACCTTGGCGGGGGCGCAGGCTCCTGGGGGATGGGGGGTGTCGGGATCAATATGAACAGCCAACACAGTCAGGGGGTAGAAAAGGGGGTAACAACGAGAGCCACACTATCCCGGCCATACCACTACCTACCTCACCATGATATTACAAGATAATTAATTGTCTGAGACATGCATGAAATAAATATATATTATTTACCAAACAATTTTATGCCTGAAAAGACGACGGCATAATGCTGGACTGTAAAATAAGTATTTTATTACCTAAGAATGTGCAGATTTATTTTAGAGCTTTCTCATCCAGACCCATAAAATAACATAATTAAGGTGATGGTTTAAATTAGTATTATATTCAATTTATAAGTCTTTCTAAGGAGTGACGCGGTGGAAGTTTTACAATATGTATTGTGAAGCAAGTGGTTGAGAGAGTCCCTTAAGTGCAAACTGTTACACGCCGTCCTATTGCATCAGTTCACCCATTATAAATGCAACAGTAATGTGAATGTAATATATCCACGGATAAACTTTTATTATCATGTCATTTGCTCTTTCAAGAAGTTTGTTGAAAGCATATAAACATATAAACATAAGAAATCGCATGAGTGGCTAAATGCATGCTTAGTTCAAGTGGATCAAGTGGTCAAAAACATGAGTTACCTGTAAAACATTATACTGTAAACATCTCTCTTCATATCTTCAGTTATATTTCACAGTAAAATGGGTAAATGCATTGTTACTACATGTCATATGGACTCAAACATACACTCAAATACATCTAGCCTCACTTTTTACCAAACACTACTTCTTTAAAATGTTTCAAATATTATTGCGTTTTAATCGCCAAAGTATTGTCACAGCCACTCCCAGTGATCACTAGAAATGTGTCGAATGCCTTTATCGAATAGGAGAGAAAAGTGCAACAATACGGGTTTACACGAATTATTTATATGCATTGCGATATCTATGGCTGAACATTAATATAAAGCTTGGTTCGGACTAAAAACGTTTAGCCAATCACCTCGTCGCGCTGTAGCCCGGTTGTGATTATAATCTGTCTAAGGTGTACTCATACACATAAGCTTGATAACCAATAGGAACCTAGGACAGAGCATAACACCCAATCACATAACAGTGGTCGAGGCATTCGTTTGAGATTGTCTCGCGATATGGGCTTGCAACATCACAAAAATTAACCACACAATGGATTTTTACATATTATTCAAAAGAAAAATATTTCAAAACAGTCTCCATCTCCATCCAAGCTCTTAAATTATCTTGTGTCGTAAATCAGTTTCATATATTTGTCACAAGCAGAGATGTGCAAAGATCAGACGAAGATTATAGGGCCGGTTTCTTAATATAGCTCTAAACTCTTGAGCTACGTTTAGATGAATTTAGGTCTACATTCCGTTTCTTCAAGCTGTGTCAAAGTTAAAGCCGATGTTTAGATTGATGCCATTCAGGTGCACTCTACGTGAGCTGAACCGTCGAGTTCGTCACGAAATAGTTAGAAATAGAATATAGCACGAGTTTTGCTTTAGCTTTAGCTATAACTTTCTGATATCACCGAGTCAAGATTTCACACCGACCCGTAGTATTCCATACTAATTTCTTATTAATGAACTCATATGAACAAAATCTACGTTATTATGGGATAATAAATATTACAATATTCGTTTGCCTTTGGCACATCTCTAGTCACAAGGCATCATAATAATTTGCATCACACAAATGTAAGCACCATCATACTTCAGCTGGGTTTTTTAATGCCTGGTAAATATGTCAATATTAAATGACGTCACTTACTAAACTACCATACATTTACTAAGCATGGAAAAATCTGGCCTTAGAACATCAATAACTAATTACATTTCCCGTACAAATATCGCAATCCAATACTAGTTTTTACCGATTCTGCTTTCTATATTTAGTTTTATATTAATTGCCTCCTAATTGTACCTTCCAACAACTTTACGAATAAGACCACATACAGACTCGGTATTTTATTGAAGCCTTTTCCACAGTACATTATTCAAGTAGAGCAGTAGCTCTAAGTGGAAACACATCTTTTGGGATTCGTTTCAAGAACGATAATGTACTTCTTAGGTATCTGCTTTCCAATTTAATTGTGTCTTAATATTATACCACATTTTATTATAGATGTATTTTTTTCTATTTAGTCTGGTAAGATATTTTAATAGAATTCCCGAACACTGACATATTCCATTGGTTTTCTTTCATTTCTCAGTTAAAGCCCTTTGTGAGGACAACGAAATTGTATTGTGTGAGTTGAAATATAGCGACTGCACTCCATGAGGATTTATGACCAGAAGATGTTTTGTTATAATAAAATATTTCGGAAATTTAATCTATCATGAAGCAAGCATTATTTTGATTAGCGTTTTTTTCTTTTGAAAATAAAATAAAATTAATCACCATCGCTTGAAGTATCTTATCTTATTGGGACTCTTTTGACCTCTTATCAATTTTTAATAATATTATTTCAATAAATCAAACTTAAATGTATACTAATTAAATATTATGCATATATTTACAATTTACATTTTCAAGATTTAACTTTAACAAATATCAATGTATTTTTTTTATTAAAACCATCATTTATGTCTGTTGAAATGTTGTAGTAATAAAGATTTATAAATAACCTAATAATCACATATTAATAATTATTTTTATAATTAAAATTCAACTGATAAAATATCGTCGCTCGGTTTCCAAGCGATGGTGGTGTAATGGTCAGCATAGTTGCCTTCCAAGCAGTTGATCCGGGTTCGATTCCCGGCCATCGCACTTCGTTTTTTTTTTCTTAAAATTCTCAAAATCACTTTGTTACTTCAGCGGTTTTTTAATATGCAAACTAATAGAAAAGTCTATATTATACATAACTTTTGCAAACGAAGCGTAGTTTTTTTTTCTCGTGTCTACGTCAAATTTTCTTCAGTACATATTGTAAAACAAAAATAGACCTACCGGATTATACAAAAGCTGCAATTTAATTGAATCGTGTAAAAGTATTCTACAAAATACAAATAATACAATACCCATTGGGATTTATTTTCGTGTAATCCGTTGAATAATACAGGTGTTACAAAATGATAAAATAAGTTTTAGAGGATTTTGAAAAACAAGGGTAACATTGTATGTTTTTTGTGCGGATTTTCACATAAGCCGTGTTATCAATGCCTTTAAATTTTAAAACATCTAATTTATATTTTACATTTGTTTTTATATGTAAATTATTTTTAGAAGAAGATCTGCCGACATTCAGAAACTAAATAATTACCAAAGCTTCACAAGCATCGGTGGTTCAGTGGTAGAATGCTCGCCTGCCACGCGGGCGGCCCGGGTTCGATTCCCGGCCGATGCAATTTTTTAAAAAATATTTTTGCTACATTTTATTTACTAAACTATAAGCGTAACATAATTTATAATAATATAACCAGTGCGACAGCTGTTTGACAAGTTAACTCGTTTCTGGGTATGTCTGAATTTTTAAATTTGTTAAGATGAGGAAACAAGAATAAAGAGCTTGTTAACTTACCTGACAGTTTTCAACTGGCCCGTCTGAAATTTGACAGCTACCATGACAGTTGACATGAGGGGAATTGGGAAAGTCGTGAAGGAGGGGGGAGGGCGAGTGGCCAGTGAAAAAAAAAAAACGATGAAGTAACTAGCCTGCTAGCTACTGGACTACTCATACATTACATTTCTCACAATTACTATACCCATCGTATAATAAAACTGTGTCAACTTAATCGTTACTTTAATACAATTATTAAATTCACATAACATAACGTTTTAAATTAGTTCCATATTAAAAATTTGGTTTGGTTTGGAAACACCAGTGGTTTTATTTTCTTGGCATGATAAATATTATTCGTGGTATATTCATAATACATGATCATAGAGAGAAGAAAGGTAAAAAATTGTAGTTTTATAAAACCTGAAAATTGGAAGGACATAATTTTAGTTTTTAAAAAATATTCCGGTACCGGGAATCGAACCCGAGCCTTTTGGGTGAAAGCCAAATATCCTAGCCACTAGACCATACCGGATTATATGAAATATGCACTTTATTGCAATAATATTTTCGATAATATTTAAGACAATTACAATTTTTACATAATCCTAAAATATATAATGATATCTCGTGTTTGCAAAGTAATATTTTTTTTTTAAATAATTAACTTATTTTGCCTTCAGCTTTACGTTTTATGAAAAGGCCTGTTTTATTAAAACCCTTCCAGACTGCTTTTTAGGTAAAATGTAATCAAAATTGATTGAAAGCCAAGATCGTCAAAACCAAAGCACAAGCAAAATTCAGCTTTGTAACTTTTACATAAAAATTAAGGACTCGGTTATTTTTATTAAAATTTTCATTAATAATTAATAGTTTCAGTCAATGTATTATATAAAAAATTGAATATATTATTTCTTATTTTAAATATGAAACACTCGTTTTGCTCAGTTCCCATATATGAACTATTTTCTCATACATTTCACTCAAATTACCACGGATCCGTACAACAAACAACATAAATACAAACGACTTAGGCTGCTATATATGTTATATGTTGAAATGGCTTCGGAACAGTCATTTATCATAATACTGTGTCTGACACAAAGCCCCCTTTT
The DNA here is from genome assembly GCA_022606485.1 of Agraylea sexmaculata. Taxonomy (NCBI): domain Eukaryota; kingdom Metazoa; phylum Arthropoda; class Insecta; order Trichoptera; family Hydroptilidae; genus Agraylea; species Agraylea sexmaculata. The sequence goes on along the minus strand of JAGTTH010004476.1, from coordinate 93,790 downwards.
ACTCATTTCATTAAAATACTATCTGTCCTCTATACCTAAGGTTTAAATTTAAATCCAATATAACTTAACAGAATAATAAAAATAGGTTGGCGTATTCCCATTACTTGATGCAATTTATTTCACAACCATGTTTTGCTCCAATTGCTTCGTCTGACAGTAATGTAGAGATAAAAAAATATTGCTCATTCGTATGTGAATTGTTAAATTGTATATTTGACTCATTTTATGCCTCGTTTATAAATTGTGAAATTTTCCATTTAATTCAGTTGAATATTGATTTTTTGATCGTTTGTTTATAAATACCACATGTGCAAATATATTAATATCAAAAATATTAATTGAACAAAATGCATCTTTTGTATAATCCGGTATGGTCTAGTGGCTAGGATATTTGGCTTTCACCCAAAAGGCTCGGGTTCGATTCCCGGTACCGGAATATTTTTTTTGTTTTAACTATCGATTCGGCCTTTCTTAGAGTGGTATTTAAAGTTTTTTTTAATTTTCTTGTCTGCAGTGGTTTGCATTGTGGGAAGATACAGTTTGTTAATAATAGCACAAAGTCTCTCAGCTGCAAAGGAAAATCAATTAAAAGTTAGTCGGAAGCTCATTGGCATTAGACCGTCTCATCTAACTACAGTTAAATAGTGCAAACAAAAAGAATAAGAGTGTTGAGTTAAAATTTGCAATGTTTTTATTTTAATTAGCGATATATAAATTTTTACAGAAATAATTCGATACAACTATTTAGTACAAGGCTTATTTTTATAGTAATTTATTTAACCCATTCACTGTCGCGGGCGTCATTTGACATCTGGTCACATTTATTATTTAATTAGACAACAATCACTGTTATTTTGAATACTTGTGAATACGCCGTCACGCTATCACTACACTGACGAAATGTTATTGCTAGATTTTTACTAAAATACAGCTCAAATTTGTGTAAAGTTCATGTAAACCAATAACACTTGCATCGAAATAAGATATCTGATTCAATTTTAACCAATAAAATGCTCTCCCGCAATAAAAACGCACCTGTATTTTTTAATGGACTTTTTTGTGTGATTTATCGGTATTCAGTTAATATGAAGACAAAAATATATAAATAAATAATTGAGGGAAATCAAAAACTCTCTAATACAGTTTTTTCTTCAATACTGGTTCAATTTGAAATATAATCAAAAATTCGTAAATTCAATTGATTTTCACTCAAAAGTTGTGTAAATTTAAATGATACTACTTATAGGAAATTAATATGTTGAACCAAAATGTGAAATAAGTTTTTGTTAGAAACCAAGTGTGGAAAATTAGTTAGGATACATTTGTTTATCTTTTTATTTATTTATATATGAAATATGCTAGTTTAAAAGTACTATTTAGAATTATGTCTCTTTGCATTTAGCTTTTGAAAGTGCAAATGTGTCTTTTGAAATTCGTTCACGGCGAGTCTTTTGCAAGCTGACTTCGTACTGAAATCCATTATATATAAAATTTGTGCACACATTTTTTAAAAAAGTAGTCTTAATAGAGCACATTCGTAGTTATGAATAGCGTGCTTGAAGTGGAAAACAGTCTAGAGTTTAGAATTTGAACCACGCGATGCTTTTACAAACCAATGATCGATGTGGCAGCTTTTGAACTTTGCTTTCGTGATACCTTCATGATTTGTGAATTTAATAATATATCTAAAAGTACCGAGTACCGCAGTTTCCATTACGTAATTGTCCGTAATAATAATTATCGTGGTTTTTAATTATGAGAAGACTTGCGAGTGTGACGATGCATGTTGCTATTATAAATCCTCACGTTTATTATGAAAGAGTACATTATGCAAATGAGAGTGGGTGCTGCGCCACCAAGGGGCTATTGCGCCCACTAACACCCATCAATTACTAACCGCCCCTTTTATATTTATCAAAGAATATCCTTTAAATGAGGACATAATAAATTTTCATGTTCAACTGATGAGTTCTGCATTATCATCACTGCGACTTGAGATCTTCCGTAAAGCTCTAGTGACACTGCAACATGATAATTTATAAAACAACAATAAATATAACATATTATAAAAAATATAGAGAATATCATAATTGCTTAAAATTAAGGAATTCTTTCATAATTCTCATGAATTCACAGTAAGGCATGATAAATATGTCATTTTCCACCCCACTGGCATTCCATTCATTCAAAAGAACAATAGATCTGGTTAATGGGGAGTGACGGAGTATGTTAGTATGGTTCCTAGGGGTTGTAAACAAGGAGTGAGAGCGACAGCGCGTATAATTCTCGGGAACAAACAAACTTATGCGACTAAGTACATCTGGGATTGATAACTGGCCCATACAATATGATATATATTTAATGGATTAATATGACTTGGATTACAAATAATTTAAATAAATAAATACCGTGACGCCTTCCCTATTGGCGGGAGTCCCTTTATAAGGGGTTGGCCAGGCCACCTTGGCCTTTACGGGAATATAGTAGAGATGGTTTCCCAGGCCACCACACAGCAATGAGTACTTAAGATCTAGTTTGCTAAGCTAGATCTACCAAGTGACTCCGGTGCCGTGAATCGAACCCGGGAGTCTTCACTCACGAATCCGTTACACTAACCACTGGGCCACAAGGCGGCTGAATTTAACAATAAAAGAGAAAAAAAAGAAGTTAAACATGAAAAGAGGAACAATGTAAAAAAACAGATTAATGATATAAAAATAAAAAATTGTGCACGCTCTCCATAAACATAGGGAGGGACAGATTGAACAGGTCATTATCTGTCCCCCTGACAGACCACTCATTCAAAAGGCGTAAACCTCTGGTAAGAGGAGTGAATTTGTGGTGGTTGGAATGCGAGGGGGGGATTCGGAAAATTATATATATTATTAACACTTTTCATGCGATATAAAAGAGTTTTCTTCTTCAAACTTCAAAGATCATCTTTGATAATTAACACTTTTTTAATTTTATTTTATTTTTTGTTTCAGGTAATTATCCTATTTGATCTTATCTCCTCCTTTCAATTGGGTATGTGTTTAATTGTTTAATTTCCTTTTGAAGCATCCTTTGACTTAACTAGATGTGATCATATAGACGAGTGGATCGTATAGGGATGCACTTCCTGCTATCCTCACCACTGAATCCGGTTTCTAGTCGGAAATGACTGGAATACTGTAGTATCTGTTCTAATACTGATATATTTATATAGACCTCTATTAGCAAAAAGCAAAAAAAAACTGAATAATATCATGAAACGTTATAGATAATAGGAATTTAATCTGCACTCCTTCATTTAACAACTCAACCAAAACTCGGTGGTTAACCATTCCATAATTTTGTTGCCTAAAACTCGAAACAATGTTCATTTAAAACACTTCAATACAATCAGTCCACTTATAATTATTAATAGAAATATTAAAAAATCAACCCTTATTTTTATTACTAGATAAAAATAATGCAAACCACACCACATACCAAAACTTTTGTTTTTTTGTTTTGTTTAATAAATGAAATTGCATTAAAAATTTCTTTGATGTATCGTAACAAATCTTATGTTGAATTAGGCACGTATTTTTCCAAACCTTTTAACAAACGCTTTTCGGTGATTATAACAGTATTTTTTTTTTACAATAACTGTAACGATCAATATTGATTTTTTCCACAAAGATACACAATTGTAGAGCACTGCGCCGCTTATATTTTTATTATATTGCTTTATTTAGTGGTAAAATCTATAATTATATTTTAGGATATTAACAGAAAAATCTTATAATATTAATAAAATAAATTTACTTGTTAGTTTTTTCCATGAATATATTAATTGATGTATGATAAGCAGAGTCCGCCAAATGACATTTTGCTACCTTTTAATAATTTTGGCAATTTTCGAATAAATGCTACCTTTTTGTTACTCTTGAGACTTCTTAAGACAACTATATTTTTTTAAATTATAGTTGTTTTTAATTTATATTTTTTAATTAACAAATTATAGTTGTGTTCTAAGGCAATATTTTTTACTTTTTGACTATGAAGTAACGGGTTTTTAAGTAGTACTTGCATAGTATCTGAGAGAATTATTTTCATAAAATAAAATAATTTTGTATTTTTATACAAAGAATCTATGTATTAAAGTACTAATACTAAAATAATGCCTGCTACCTTAGTTAAAGCCACATTTTGGCGGACTCTGATGATAAGTGTATATCATATAATATTTTGTACGAATATCAGAGAGTTGAAATAAAATAATACAATAATCAAATAATAAAGGTAATCGTTGCAGAGCTCAAATACGTTAAAACATTTCGTTACACTCACTTGGACTAGGTCTATTTATAAGTATCAGAGTACTAATTGGTGCTTTTACGTGTAATTTGGGACCTTTATGCTTTTAATAAAATATTTTTATATGTTGTTAAGCATCGCGGATGATATTTCTAGCAGTTTTAACGTATCTCACGTTTCGGATTAAATTCCCACTGCTGGTGTTTTTGCCAGTCTACAATAATCCAAGCCCGGATTAACCGGTAACGGGACATCTGATCCGGGATTACTGTCTGTTCTATAGTTTAACTGGTGCTCTTCACTACCTGCTTCTGACCTTAACTATAATAATATGAAAAATGCAGAGATCCATCTTAATTTGAATCACAAATTACACTGTTGGGTAAATAAATAAATCACAGGCTCCCTTTAGTCAATTCCGTTATATCGTGATATATTTATAAACCCATCGAGTTTGATAGATAATTGTTATTTCTTCCACCCACTAATCTAGTCAAATTTATGTACGTAATAAAACCCACAGTCAATCAACATAATCGCTCAGAGCTTTGGAAAATTTATTCGGAAACAACACGTATTTATTTTACTAACTGAGGAATAAATCAGAATATTTAATTCATATAGTTGATGTATGATTTTTTTAATATAACTTTTAATAATTGAGAATATTTTGCTTGCGGTTGGAGAATTGCAAAAATATCTAATAAATGTTATTTTTAATAATAAATTAATTTACTCATTTTAACTGTGTTGTTGGCAACCATTTTTATTTCGGCTAGTTATAAAATAGCCGCTAGCAGTCCATTTTTATCCCAACTATAAATTGTTGTAGATTAAATGCTACTCAAATTGTGATTATTTTTAGATTCCCTACTTTCACATAAAATATTCCCAATTAGAGTTGACCCAGTAGATTCAACCTAAACAAAAACTTGTTGTCTTAATTGCAATATACGTACATGTTTTTTTTAAATTAATGTTTGTTAAGCAGTACGAATTCCTCAGTAATGCTTTTATTTTATACTCTGTCATTTATAATGTACATCAATCACTTCAGAAAGATTTTAATATTGTGATTGTAGTCGAGGTTTGGCAAGGCTTAGAGATAAAATGTTATATAAGTCACTCAAATACCACTTGGCATACAGTTGAGCTACACAAAGCGATCTTGTCTTTTTGAAGGGAAACGAGACCACAATGAAAATTAACGCATCGACACGATCGTTGACGATGATGATAATAATAAGGCTTTAGGCTGAAAAATGAACAGGAGTTCACAAAATGTAATAATGCGGGGAAAAAAGGAAATCACCATCGTTCATCACTACTATTTAAAATCAATTTCAACCAGCAAACAATTTTATTATATATGATTGTCTAAGGTGTGTGTATGTTATATATACAGTTCCCTCAACCACCAGTGTTACCAGATAGAAGAATAATATTTTACTACAATTAATTTAAGTATTCGACCGCCTCATATTAATGTTTTCCCGATTCTATATTATTGTATCCAGTCTTGCAACAAACACGTGCTTCTTTAAATAATTATGACTGGAATAAACACTATATTATATCGGAAATTAGGAGCTGTTACAAATGTATCAAGTCAATGAAAATATGCTTCATTTTAAAACATCATTTAACCTATTAAATTACACTTTTTACAAATAGTAAAATAGTCCTATTTGACCTGCAACTAATGTAGACTATTACACATTTCACGTCTCTGTCAATAGAAGGTATTTTACCGTCAAATTTTATAAATAATAATCAGTACGGACTGACACGTGACAGGCAGTGTTGCCAGATGGAACAATAATATTTTATAATTATTTTATTAAAATTAATAAATATCATATAAAATCTCGAAACGGGTATTTTAATGATAAAAACATTAAATTCATTTCAAAATAATATAGAGATACATAATAATACATAATAAATGACAATACTCAAAAAACATTATTTATCAAGATACTTGCTTTTTAAATATTTTGATGAGTATTGTCATCATATGAAAACCGTATTAAATTATTTTATTTATAATTTACTTTCAAAATTCAAACATCTTCTGAATTAAAAAAAAAAACAACTTATTATCACCAGCGTAATAGCTCAGGGGATAACAAGCGTGGCTACAAATACTGTGGTCATGAGTTCAAATCCCACTCAAGTCAACAATTTTTTAATTGATTTGATCGGTTATTATGACTGGGAGATCGGAAATAATATTAATAAAATCCCGATCGATCGTCTCGATCCAGGTTTACTCTGATTTACTGGATTGTATGGTAAATACTGATTATTAAGTCGGTGACCTGTGTAACTAGTAATAGTTAAGATCACCTACAGACAATTAATTAACACTTTGTTGTGTATAAAAAACTCTCTCAAAAAGACCATCTCTGATATAAAAGCTCCTCGGAGCGTAGGTAAATAAATAAAAAAATACCATCCTATTAAAAGGTAGCAAAATGTCATTTGGCGGACTGCTTATCATACATCAATTAATATATTCATGGAAAAACTAACAGTAAATTTATTTTATTAATATTATAGATTTTCTGTTAATATCGAAAATATAATTATAATAAAATTGTGTATCTTTGTGGAAAAAATCAATATTGATCTCGTTACAGTTATTGTAAAAAAATACTGTTATAATCACCAAAGATTTGTTAAGGTTTGGAAAAATACGTGCCTAATTCAACATAAAAGATTTGTTACGATACATCAAAGAAATTTTTAATGCAATTTCATTTATTAAACAAAACAAAAAAACAAAAGTTTTGGTATGTGGTGTGGTTTGCATTATTTTTATCTAGTAATAAAAATAAGGGTTGATTTTTTAATATTTCTATTAATAATTATAAGTGGACTGAGTGTATTGAAGTGTTTTAAATGAACATTGTTTCGAGTTTTAGGCAACAAAATTATGGAATGGTTAACCACCGAGTTTTGGTTGAGTTGTTAAATGAAGGAGTGCAGATTAAATTCCTATTATCTATAACGTTTCATGATATTATTCAGTTTTTTTTTGCTTTTTGCTAATAGAGGTCTATATAAATATATCAGTATTAGAACAGATACTACAGTATTCCAGTCATTTCCGACTAGAAACCGGATTCAGTGGTGAGGATAGCAGGAAGTGCATCCCTATACGATCCACTCGTCTATATGATCACATCTAGTTAAGTCAAAGGATGCTTCAAAAGGAAATTAAACAATTAAACACATACCCAATTGAAAGGAGGAGATAAGATCAAATAGGATAATTACCTGAAACAAAAAATAAAATAAAATTAAAAAAGTGTTAATTATCAAAGATGATCTTTGAAGTTTGAAGAAGAAAACTCTTTTATATCGCATGAAAAGTGTTAATAATATATATAATTTTCCGAATCCCCCCCTCGCATTCCAACCACCACAAATTCACTCCTCTTACCAGAGGTTTACGCCTTTTGAATGAGTGGTCTGTCAGGGGGACAGATAATGACCTGTTCAATCTGTCCCTCCCTATGTTTATGGAGAGCGTGCACAATTTTTTATTTTTATATCATTAATCTGTTTTTTTACATTGTTCCTCTTTTCATGTTTAACTTCTTTTTTTTCTCTTTTATTGTTAAATTCAGCCGCCTTGTGGCCCAGTGGTTAGTGTAACGGATTCGTGAGTGAAGACTCCCGGGTTCGATTCACGGCACCGGAGTCACTTGGTAGATCTAGCTTAGCAAACTAGATCTTAAGTACTCATTGCTGTGTGGTGGCCTGGGAAGCCATCTCTACTATATTCTCCCGTAAAGGCCAAGGTGGCCTGGCCAACCCCTTATAAAGGGACTCCCGTCAATAGGGATGGCGTCACGATATTTATTTTAAATTAAATATAAAATAGCAAATGGAGGTAAATGATCTCTAAGATTCACTCTAATGTTTCGGTAATTTTTGGAGAAATAAATATTGTGGAATTTCATAGACTGATTTTTCATATATATATATTTTATTTTTGTTGGTTTTTGTACATCCTTTATAAGGAAAGATGACATAACTCAAATCAAGGAATTTTTAAGAAGTAAGTTGTATCAAGTAAAAATTTAACGTCAATATCTTCGCTTTCGCGTAAACATAAATAATTAACTCTCATTATCTTATTGATTATTTCTCAGACAGATTCTTATTTTGTAACTCGATCAACCATTTTGCTCTTCATCAATATTGAGTAGCCTATCATGGAGGTTATAATTAACTAGGGTTCAGGTGAGGTTACTGCATATGCAAATTATAACTAAGCTCTTCATCACTTGTGGCAAGCAGAATAGATTTTATGCTTAAATATTTACATGAAACTGTGATTGAATTAGATACTCCATGTTTTCATAGAATTGAGCTAGTTCACGATATTTGTTTCACTGGAATATAATTTAAAGTAAGGATGTATTAACTTATGAAATGCATATTTTACCCCTTGATCGGGTTAAGTTTCACCTTAATTAACCCATCAGTTTCATTTACAAAAAATACTTTTAAAGATACTTTGTTTATTAAAACATCAGTTAAAATACCCATTTTATTTTTTTTAGAATCAACTTTGGTTCTAGGAGGTTTTATACCTAACCCCTAGTTTTTATAAATACATATTTTAATAATTTTTCACTTAATTTAAATTTATCTAATACACAATAATATTATTTTGAAATTTTTTGTCAAAATTATATAAATTTTATACCAAAATCTGATTTCTCATATTTGTTATAAGTAAAAATATTAATACATAGGTATAAGTACTGTGGATTTTTAATAAGGAAAAATAATTGTAGGGATAATTGTGTATAAAAAAATATGCTACCAAAATCTGCTTATAATGATAAACTGCTGTTTTCCATATTAATTCAAAGAAAAGAGCAATTTCAACCAAATAGTATGATTATTAATTTATTTACCATGCATAAGTAAGAGCTGTATGAATTTTTGAGATACCACAATTTGTTTTTACTAATGTAAAATCATGCACAATAAACACAACAACTATGTATATACAGATTATTAAAGATAAAATGAAATAATTAATTTTGTGAACTCTTTTGTGTAATTAATTAGGAGCTAGATGAAATAAGCGATAGATTTGGTAAAAGTAGATTCAAGCCGATTGTATGGAAGAACGCACATTATGGCGGATGAAAGCCTTATTCTGTTTTCTGGACGGAAAACCGACCTCCTGATATCTTTTATCATCGTAGCTCGTTTTTCCTACCCGAAATATATTTTAATTAAAAACGTATTTTCAAAATTGATATATGGGTCACGATGCAAAGTTCAAACCCTAATATTTCACGCCCATGTTTTCCTTGTCAGCTATCGAATAAGATTACTCGCTGCTAAAAAATAATTTCAACTTATGAAAGTACTCACATCATTTTATGAATCTGATAAAAAATAATTATCTGATACACTTATTCATTGTATAATAAGGTATTCAAAAAACAACACCACAATCTATTTCAAATAAAATCCGAGCCATATAATTCGTACTTTTTATTAATTATAATTTAAAAAAAAATTGTTTTACCATTTGCTTATTAAATATAATATACAATTATTGCTATGATACAATACATTATAGGAATGAAATTAAGCCTACAGACATGGTATTTTTACTTATTTTCACATGGGGATAATTTATTAAAAAATACATTTTATTAAAATAATGGCAAAAAATTACAAAAACCCATTTGTGACAAATTTGATGACTAAAAATTAAGTATATGGAATAAAAACAAAACAAAACAGATATACAGATAACAGATGAAAAATATTTATTATATAACGATTCGAGAATTACTTATTTATATAAGATGTTTGAAACTTTGGATGATTTTTAGATCAATTTTGCAACATTAGGTTAGGACTGTTTTATTGAATTCACCTGCCAGTGATTTATTTAACTATTAAAGATAAACAGGTTACCAACAAGATATATTTTGACAAGATTAGTCCTGTGCTATTTTAGAAACAATATTATTTTGCAGTAAAAGTAGAAGTCGACTGCAAATTATTTCACTAATTATATTAGAAAATTCTCCGAACCATCTCATTTACATTTCCTTTGTGTGTAGCATCCAGTTTTCAATATTTCATGAATAACAAGCCCGGAAAGTGAATATTAAAGATAAGTTTGTGCCAATTTTTCCATAAATATGGTTTCAATTAAGGCGTTCCCTTGTTGGCTCTTTACCAGACCTAGTATTACGTAAACATTGTATCTCTTGTGACAAAAGTTAATCAATACTCTTTGTTTTTAAAGTTATAATCTAAGCATTGTTAATTTGAATTAACCTTTCGAAGAAATTCATTGACTAACTTTATAGGAACAGGAAACACCCACGTTGATTAACCATTGCTTCAGATTGAAATAAATATTTAACGGTAAAGGTCAAAGATAGTAAATGGACAGAGGCATAATTGGATTTCATATAAAAATAGCATTAAAAGTCTCACTTAAGACAGTTTGGGATATAAACCTACAGAAAGATTCAGCCATTTAACCACACATTATAATTATTTATTTATCTACAAAATAATAGGGTTTTATGGTAAAAATGTACCCAGCAAAAAATAACATTTACTTAGTATTTTGTGTCAAAAGTATTATTTCTAATTAAAATGGAGAGACAGTGGCTTATCATTATCAACTGAAATAAATATACAACTACAGGCAAGTGATCAATAATTCGAGATTCGTTAATAAATTAGTTATTTTTATTGTTAGGAAACCATTCAATTTTTATTTTTATTCATTAAAAAAATTCGATATTACTAAGTACCTTCATTTAGAGTAGTATTATTATACTTTAAAGCGTTCTATTCATTTTTACTATAATGATTTATTTATTATGTATTTTTAGATGGAAAATATTACGTCTTTTTGACATTTACAATAAAGCCTTTGACATTTTTTCACTTCACTTGTTCTATCGGATTATATGCGAAGAGGCAAACACATAAAAACCTTAAAAGACGTTCGAGATGACTAAAATATTTACTGATATAAAATGCAGAGTAAATAAAAATTATATCAGGGCTCCTTTGTAAAGCCAAGATATATTAAATATGTAAATAGATTTTCCTCAAGACTATTATTACATACAAATTGAATTTTTCGTCCATTTGTTATTATTATTTTCATCATAAATTAAAACATATCCTATATAATCTGTCAAACACAAATACATTTCTCTGCGTAAATAACAAACAGGTTAAATTATAAAATTTTACATTATTGTACAAAACAAATTTATTATTGGATTAATTATATGTCAATCGTGAGTAATTATTGTAATATTAATTATGATAATATTACCGTGGTATTATATTATATGGTCTATATTAGTAGATTAGTATGTTTATGATAATATCTAATTTGAAATAAATAAATCGTCTCTGTTGATTATGGGAAACAAGCTCAAAAAATTAATTATAAAAAGTGGACTTTTAACCATGGAGCAAAAATTAAGGAGCTGTATTTTTGTATATATTAAGTAAAATAATATATATATATATACGCAACATAGACATACTTTTAAAGCAAATTATAGAGTAAATGGACTGCGGCTTGTTGTAATTAGCAGAAGTAAATTTAATTGCCACTAAAAAAAAAATATTTACCATAAAAATAAATATAAATTACCAAATTTCTCAACACTCTAAATAAATTTAAAAATTAAATTATTATTATCAGTATATGTAGAACTAGTTCATTGGAGAACTTGTATGTGAACGACCTTGCTCGACTACTTTCTAGTGTCCCACTTTTACACTATCTTGAAATAATATTTTGCCATAGTCATCAACCGGCTCGTTGGTCTAGGGGTATGATTTTCGCTTAGGGTGCGAGAGGTCCCGGGTTCAAATCCCGGACGAGCCCAAAAATTTTTTTTTAAATAAATCTATTATATATGATAAAAATAGCTTCATAGCCGAAATAACATTTATTTTAAATTCAAAATGAGAATAGATTTTTAGCACACAATGGCCGTTTCAAATACATCATACTAAAAATAATCACTGTCTAGACTCTAGTGTATTCGTCACTCGTAGACATTTATATTAACATCGTAGGGGCTTCGAATAAAACCACAAGCATCCAGTTATTCTGCGACACTGAACTCATACTTTGTATTATGTAGTCTGTGTCATTTCAAACAAGGAGAATCGAACTGTCTTTGGTGTTTCCAATTTGTAACAAAGTCCCTAGGCCGTGTCCCTAATCACGACAACTTTGACCCAAGAATTTAGACAATACATAAAAGCGATTACTGTTCACCATTATTAAATTTTTGACAAATGAGCCGATACAAATACTATACACGCTTAAATGTGGAGCTTGGGGATCAATGTTAGCCTATCACACTTTTTGCTGAACTAAGATATTTGACAAAATGTTCAAACAACAGGTTGATTTTCAAAGTAAAAGATTCATAAAACAATAATGCTCGGATTTTTATATAATAAGAATATGTATAAAAATGAAAAAAAAACGGTAAAATAAAATGTATTACTAAATATACAAATAATATAATACTCACGATTTCATTGAGCGGATTTGGAATAGAGCATGTTTGATACTAAAATATTGTGGATTAAGATACTTATGATTTTAACGCTGATGATTTCACTAAAACTTGACGAATGAAAACAGTTTAAGTCTGTATACTTATAATTTTTTTTTTAAAAGTGTAATAAGCTAATATTGATCCCAAGCTCCACAAATAGAATATAACTCCTGATTCACCTTATATTGAAAATCATAATAATTCTATTGAAAATACATATTTTTTAGTGTAAAATTGTATGATTGGTACTTTGGTTAATTCGCTCTCAATGGAGACGAACAAAAGAAGTAAGGCCAATTAAAGGTATTTTGAGTAAAATTATTTTACATGTAAAATTCATGAGTGCTTAAGTATGGAGAGATCTTTTGTTTGTCTTCATTAAGAGCAAAAATACAATAGTTAAAAATATTTAACACATGCCTAATGGAAGTATTACTTATAATAATATTATTTACGAATAAATATATTATTACTCTTTACATATGCGCATAGCTGAAATAATAAAATGGCTGTGATTAGCGATATCATGAAATAATATATTGTGTTTACATAAAATTTTACATTTGGTCTACAATTTTGAAAACATACAGTAGTAAAATAATAAAATTGTTACAGTGTAATGACAGTTTGAATTTGTAGATATTGATTAACTGATTTTTCTACAAATTCTATATTCTCAATTAATGGAAAGTGAGTGGAAAATTAAATACATACAAGGCTTATAAATTGTCATTAAATAGAGGTGTGAAAATAGGAACATTCACTACGAGGACTAGGAAGATGGCATTTTAATAATCAAAATGTCTCAAACTCTCCTTTTCTTATAGCAAAGTAGTGCAAAATGTAGAGCAAATATCAAAATTTAATCTTTATGGTCAAAGGTGAGATAGTTCATCAAATAATAACTATAATATCATATGTTACGATATCTACAATCATAGCTGTTTGCGGTAAGTTGTTTCCCCCCTAAAAATATAAATTTCAACTTATGAAATACAATATATCTACAAATTTATAATTTAAAGAGACGTTTGAATATATTTATGTTCTCTGGAAAAAATATTTGTTCAAATTATATTTGAAATGTTACAAAAATATTTTATTAAAAGAAGGTAATATATGCGGTGATACAAAATAATATTGTTGGAACAATATTGCACAAGAAATGTTTTCACCTTCACACGATGAAAATATTGGATTTTAACCAACCAGAGAATATTCCTTTATAGAGAGACGATCTAATTCTTGTCTAGACTATTTCAGATATGAAAACAAGAATAAAGGGGTTGAGACCAAAAACACACACATAAACACCTTATCTCATTCTTGGGGGGGAAAAATAAAAATGTTCATTTTAACCTTACACATTTTGTTCGGCCGTATGTTTTACATTAAACAGATCGATATTTCAGTAAATAATCGCGTGTTTCAAGAATGTTTTTTTTATTAAAAGTTGCGTGTTGTTTTTTATTATGTACCTATATAAAATACTAACGTTATTGTGGTGAAAAACAACTAATCATATATGACGAATTAGGATATACCAACAAGAAAACAAAATTATATACTTTTAACTGCAGTATTCTAAGTAATAATTTTATTTATTTTTCAGGTTTATTGGTGAAGGTGGCGCGATTTCAAGTTGTCTAGAATAAAATGTCCGGCGAGTATAAGGAACGCCCTTTACAACTTACGGTAAATACACTGATTATCATAACTATTTTATTACATTTTAAAGTATTATATCTTATTCCATGGTAGCTTTGTTACCCTACTCTACATTAATTACAGTTATCTAATCTTAAAACGTAACGAATGCCTTTCTGCATTTCTTAACTACACACGTGTGATAATATTATCCTAAAATACTAAATGAATATTTAATTTAATTAAATTATGACGTTGTTCATTTCAAACAAAAATCAACAATACATATAAACATTCCTTTAATCATGCAGCTTACAATTATATCTATATTTTAAGACAGGTTGTGATTTTAGTGAAGAATTTTATTTATCTTTTAAGGGCGTATAATGAAAGAAATAATTTAATAGAAAAAAATGATCGTGTTGATGAATTATTTATTAAACATATATATTTTAAAGTTATTTCCACAATAGTATACTCTTTGAGAGAATCTCTTATGATAATTAGTAAAAAAATATATAAAAAGTGTAATGTTAATGATAATATTATATATAAATTGATATTATTTTATGCCGTTTATTTATAAATAATAATGCTTCAAATAATGATCACAGTTTCAACAAAATAGTATTAAAGAAAATTGTTAGTTGTAATTTCCGCAGTAATTTTTTTAGCGAGTCTGAGTACTTTCGACTATTAACGTCTGGTCTTCAGAGAATATTACATAAACAGTCTTTGATGATGAATTATGGAATTCCACCAATTTAAAATAACATTATCTATATAACTACTTGGACATGAATGGGTGATTTAAATTTAAATCTCAAATAAATGCATTTAATAGTTTTTTTCATTATTTTCAGAAATGCTCCAGATCTTGATCACATCAGTGCTGTTACTTTTAGCCGCTGTGGCTTCATCCGACTGGACTGATTGTGCTGCTCCTTGTCGTTGTAAGTGGACTTCTGGCAAGAAAACAGCTCTATGTGCTTCTTCTAACCTCAATAATCTACCCAACATCAGCTCAGATATACAGGTTCTGGATCTCCAGAATAATTTCATCACTTACCTCAAGAGCGAGGCGTTTTACTCCATCGGGCTGATCAACTTACAGAAAGTGTTTATGAAGAATACCTCTTTGGCGGTGCTTCATCGGGAGGCTTTTAAAAATTTAAAAATACTCATCGAAGTCGACCTTTCCGACAATCAACTAACCGTCATATCACAGGGGACGTTTGCAGGCAACGACAGACTCAAAGTTCTAATTCTAAGCGGGAATCCATTAAGGGAATTGGCACAAGATCAATTTCCTAGCCTGCCGCATTTGCGCTCCCTGGAGATCGAAAATTGTAAGCTAAAAGCAATACACGATCGCGCCTTCGTAAATTTGCACCAATTGGAAGGAATAAGTTTGCGTAACAATATCCTGGAAACACTTTCCGAGAGTACATTCAAGCCGATAGTAAAACTCAAATCTCTCGCTTTGGACAACAACCCCTGGAAATGCGACTGTCGATTGCGATCATTACGCAACTGGTATTTATCAAGTAAGTTGCATTCCGTTTCTCTCAAATGCACATCACCCGATATTTTAAAGCAGAAAGTATGGGAAGAGATCGACCCAAAAGAGTTTGCTTGCTCTCCAAAGGCAAAAGTCACGGACAAAATGATACAGAGAGATATCGGAGAAAATGTGACTTTTGGGTGCTTGGGGTCCGGTGACCCTGAACCTTTAGTTCATTGGCTATTCAACGGACATCCCTTAGAAGAAAGTAGAAATGCATCTACTGAAGATCGCATGATCGTAGAAGCAGACGACGGAGTGTTAGATAAATGGTATAATATTACATTAATTAACTTGACTGATTCAAATGCAGGAGAATACTCGTGTGTAGTTAGCAATGTGTTGGGTGTGTCCAGTGAAAACGTATCGTTGATTCTACCACAGGTCGTAACGGCGACAACTTTGAGTAAAGATGAGAAATATTCACCGTTCGTTGGATTAGTTTGTGGAGGAATAACCACATTAGTGGCGTGTATAACTCTGGCGCTTATATGTGGCTATCATAAAAAGAGGAAAACGAATGCCCAGAAGCCGAGGTGTAAAAGTAGCAGCAGTTTCACGGACCAAGAGAAGAAGCTGCTTGACATATCTATCGCGTCAACTGCGGAACAATGTTCAAGTGCGTGGAATTCCGATATGATGATGAGAAGTTCCGATTCTGAATCCAGGATGATGGAAAACCAAGCATCAATTCAATTAGAGCCCTGTGAATCATTACGGGTATATCAAGAGCCGGGGGTTATTATACCAATATCAACAGGGTATCCGACAACAGTAGGTGTTTATCCCCCACCCCCTGAGTTCTCGGGTGGAATTTTACCACAAACGGGTTTCGGAAATATATTTATATCAGTGTCTGTGTCTCAAGACCCTTATTCAGATATTCAGAGATACCCCGACCTTCTTGACATACCTTACAAATCAACCGGAGATAGCAGTGTCAGTGGTTCGGTATCGTCTCGATCAGGTCCAAGTGTTTCGTATGCTACATTGCCTAGAAGGCCTAACAAAATAAACGAACCAATCCCTCCAGTACATGACAAACTCGGTCCAAGAGTGACTGTTGAGGGTAGTTCAATAGTTTATCATTCGGAGGTGAAGGAATCTACACCACCTCCATCACAGTTCATCACAGAATACGTTTCACTCTAAGCCGGTCATTTAACATTAAATTATTGTAAAATATCACATAAATTGTAAATATTGTAAACATTATTTTGTCATTCAAAAATTAAAAAAATCCTCCTATGTAAGTACGATTGTTTGAAAATGTATACTTTTATTATATTGCATTTATAATTGCAAAAAAATATATTGTCAATTTTCTCAGAGTTTTATTAAATTATTTAAAATTTTATAATTGTTTTTTTATTTCACTTATATTTGTTCACAAAGGACATATCAATTACTTTCAGGACTTAACTTCGATTCCTATAATTAGCTACAACACCATGTTAATTAATTGACCGAACAACTCACTTCTACAACTTTGATCTTGGGAAAATCCCCTCCTTCTGAGTAAAGAAGGTAAATCAATGCTGAAATAAATAATTCTTGGTAAATAAATAAGCTCTATAAATTAAATCATGAATTTATCAAGGTATTTTATTAAAATAATGTCGATGTAAGTATGAGATTTCAGCTTATAAATAGAGAGGAATTTATCGATAAATGAATATAATTAAATTAAAACAAAATATTTAAAATAATTGTTAGTTTACTGAAAATATAATATCTATGACATGAAATTTGAGTGCATTTTACGTTTATCATTTAATCTGAAAATAATAAATAATATTAATTATAAATTCAATAATTATAATATAATAAAGACACATCTACAGTATCGTAGGTAAGAAAGACTACGCGCTACGACAAGAAACACACTTACGACGCTTTATAAATACATATTTATTTATTAAACAACAAGAAACGTTCTTAAAAAAGGAAGAAAGTTTTGGTGGAAGTTACATTAAATAAATTTCTTTAATATATAATATTATTAGATCAGCTTTGTGGTTCGTCTTCTTTTTTTTCATTATGTAGGATCCCCCAGTAAGCCGAATGTCTATTTAGTATTAAGAGAATACACGGTTACGGATTAGTTTAATTACCAAACGAACGCCCTGTTTTCTGTCTATATAAGACACACTCTACTTTATTTAGAGGGGTGGAAAACCACGTTAAAGGGAAACAAACAATAAGAAAAAGCACCCCAGTCAATTGAGTTATAAGCCATTCGAGAGCTTTACAACTTATTCGTGTATCCGGCGGATATTAATTTTTTTATACATTGCGACAAATAATCGAGATCACAAATATATAAATAAGGGGTTTTCTATTTTGAGATCATTAGTTTATTAGTATTCAGGGGTTTAAGAATGAAATGGGTCGGTGTCTCGGTTTATACAGATTGGTTGGTAACTAATTTGGCACAGAATTCAATATATAAATTATTCAAAGGCAACCTTGCGAGAATTGGTACTTGTGGTGTTATTTGTCTCCTACTGAGAAATACATCACTGTTGAACTTCCATTCAATTATACACCGTTCAAATAAAGTATATTCTTCCACTCGGTATAAACTGCTTTCCTAATTATTTCGTATGTGGTGGCACAGCCGAATAAATTTATGGCTTTGCAAATACTTTAAGGCCTTAAAGAAGGATGTAAATAACATTCGGGATTTATTTGCCTTGTCTCATATATTTGTAATCGAATAATAAAGGATGTTGTGTAAGCATTTCAACAAGAAATTAAAGATCTTTTGAGAGGCTTCGTTTTAAGTTGAAAACTTCTGGGTTCTTTGAAAGTCACTGGTACGGTTGAATTTATCTTCGAGCAGAGGAACAATATGATGAATATTTTCATAACGATTTTTGATAAAAATAATATTCATTTAATATAAAATGTAAATGTAACAAAAAATGCGGTAGACATGTTTAAAGTTTCTTTACATGGTAAAAATCTTTATAAAATAATATTTTTTTATTGACATGGGATTAACTTTATAAACAATGGTATTGATTATTATATAAATATTATGATAAGAAATAAATGAGAAAATAATATAAATACGGCTAGATAAAAATATATTATTGATAAAATAAAGAGTAAAGGAGGAAAAAGGGAAATGACTACATATGTTTCAATTTAGCTACATATTTTATTTATTTATTTGAAAATTAATTGTTTGTAGGTGATCTTAAATATTTATAGTTACACAGGTAACCGACAGAGCGACTCTGTCTGACTTCAGCCTCAGTATTTACCTTACAGTCCATGAAATCAGAATAAACCTGGATCAAGACGATCAATCGGGATATTATTAAAATTATTCCTGATCTCCCAGTCGTAATAACCAATCAAATCAATTTGAAAAAAATGAATTGAGCGGGATTTGAACCCATGACCACAGTATTTGTAGTCACGATATTTGTTATATTTGTATTTAAATTCAATTTCTCACATATATAACATAACTAATTAAATACTTAATTACGCAAATTATTTCCATTTTTGAGAGGATTTTAATGAAGAGCATAATCGAATTAAAAATCACAAGCTAAATAAATGTAACATTATTTCATAATTTATTTAATAATATCTGTTTGTGGATAAAATACACGTTTGATGTTATAAATGGAGCTGGCATATGTCGATTTGACTTCGTTTACTTTATCCCTTATACAGGTACAACTTTAAAGCGATCTTTGGGATATGTTTGAGAATGCGGCATTTGGTTGAAAAATAGAAAATGTCTTGAAATTTGATGTTCTTTGAATACGAAATGTTGGTGGTGCTATTTCAAAAATGATATACTTCTGCACTTGCATTTCATTCAATACCGAACATATGTTTAAAACTATTTTTAAACGAATTGTTCATAACACAAAACAAAAAAGTATTGATGGATTGAGAATCCAAATACACACTTTATTAATCTTTTATATTATTTATATTGAAGTTAAGTATCTACGGATTATATGATTATTAGCAAATTATTTGACTACCAAATTGCTCCATATATTATAGAATTTGTAACCAGTGGATGCGCTTTTTTGAACGTTAATCTAAATATTTGATTGCTAATTGCTTATTTAATTTAAAGTGAAATATGAAAATGATATACTCAGATAGTTACTTAACAAATTAATCATAATTTTAACTAGTTATCGATTGAAAAAATATCTTTACAGCCGTTTTTGCATTCGCATTGCCAAATTCAAATTATTTATATACAGACGACATCCAATTTCAGTGTTTATGTATATACTGTGTAGTTGTTGGTTCTAAATCTATTCCAATTTTCTGATTGATTTTCTAAAATTTAAAATGATTATTTGCCTGGGTGAGATAAAAAAAAAACAACTAAACATATTCTTCAATAATATATGCTGTATTGTATGAATAAGGTGCCCGATTTTCCAATAATCCGATTGGTTTTTAACATGTAGAAATCCCTTTTACTTAAGTGTAGTTCTTTTAATTTCGTATAACAGAATAGTCAAAATGAATAAATGTTTACTCATTTTCATTCAAATATCCTTGTGTGTAATTTAATCAACAGGTTCTTCGGAAAATCTCGTTTATATTAATACGTAATGATGTAAAAAGTTCTTCTATATGTGTACATACACATAATAAAAAATAAATTCTTGTAGGTATATGAAACTGGGCCAAGAGAATAAATTAACCTAACTAACAAAATACCCTTATTAAAATAATATTTTTTGCAGGCCGTATTTCAAGCGACGGTCGTTTTTCTAGTTACAGTTTAACGACGTCACGCTAATAAATTAGGTTGTTTTGCCTTTACGCGTATTTTCCTCTTAGATAAGAATTATTACCGGTCACTGGTTCATATATCAAGTAATGATAGTGATAGTGATAGTGATAGTGATAGCACACAGGAACTCTTGTCCGTTTCCAATCGAAGAAACATTTGATCGTTTCCCACGTCAGACTCACAGTGCACCTCTACAAACGATAAAACACTAAACCAAAAACAAACTGTGAGATTTGTAGCTCTACAAATCGATGAATTCAACAAAAGGAACATTCTTGTAATGGAAAACTAGACCGCACTTGGAATAAGTAGTTCCTTTCAACTGAAACTCACACTCTTCTCTCATCTTAATTTTATTAATTATTAAATATTAAAGATTTACCAGGACGACCATTAAATTTACGATATATTACAATGTATTTATTAAAATTGAATTTTACATTGTTCATATAATCACCAAACATCTTTTTTTTATTATTAAGAGAAAACAGTCGTCTGGAATTTGTCTTGGAAGTTGTCTATCGGGTATCTTAACTATTACTAGTTACACAGGTCACCGACTTAATAACCAGTATTTACCTTACAATACAGGAAATCAGAGTAAACCTGGATCAAGACGATCGATCGGGATTTTATTAATATTATTCCCGATCTCCCAGTCGTAATAACCGATCAAATAAAAACATTAAATTCTAAAATTAAAATACTTATATAAATAATAGAATATACATTTTTATTAATATTTATATGATGATTTAAAAGACACAAATGAATTTTAAAAAGGAATAATTTCATATGGAGAAACACACTTTTTTAGAAACGAATTTAATTTGTAATGACATCCTTTAAATAACAACCATTTGCTCTTCTTTTATTAAATAATTGATGTAACATATTTACTTTAGAGCTTTGGACTCTATTTCATAATGGCAAAATCATTACGTAAACAATATAATTTTAAGGTGATTTGGGTGTAAATTTATTAATTTGCGATGCTTTGAAATTGTTTAATTATTATTATGCGTGCTTTATATTATATAAGGGGTGTGTATTGCTCAGGGGTGGAATATGGGTTGGAAAAGGTCCCATTATAATAGTTTGACTTACCCTCACATTATTCAATGTATGTATCTATTCCTTAAAACTACCGTAATCTAGATTTCTCTATTTTATCTGTATTTGACAGCCTATTTGTGCCCCCTACCTGATTTGCCTTTGATAAATAACAAGATATTCTCCACACGCTTTGGCCGTCTATTGTTAACTTTTAACACTACCTGCTAAAAGGAAATGAAAATTAACTTTAATATAAAGTAGCTCAAATAACGATTATATTTTAAGACAATTTTATATTTGAATATTCATTTAATATTAAATGTTGAAAACATTATACTTTCAATCAATCCTCCAGCTCAACATTGTACACTACTAATATTAATTTTTATCTTAATGAGTATTATTAATGCACTATATTAGTAAAGCTTCTATGTTATATTTTATTATTATTAAAAGACCACCAACCACTCAACTAATGGAGAAAGGCAACCCTCGAAAATCAAAAAGATCTTTCTCTATAAATAAATAAATATCGTGACGCCTTCCCTATTGGCGGGAGTCCCTTTATAAGGGGTTGGCCAGGCCACCTTGGCCTTTACGGGAGAATATAGTAGAGATGGTTTCCCAGGCCACCACACAGCAATGAGTACTTAAGATCTAGTTTGCTAAGCTAGATATCTACCAAGTGACTCCGGTGCCGTGAATCGAACCCGGGAGTCTTCACTCACGAATCCGTCACACTAACCACTGGGCCACAAGGCGGCTCAAATCTTTCTCTATTCCATGATAAAATCGCCAAGAGACAGACACTTTTAGGCCTAATTAATTTAATGAAGCCAGAATTTGACCCATGAAATATAATATTCAGATCAAATTCAAGTTCAACGAACGCCTATCCTTATGAAATATAGAAAATTATTCAAAATATTATTAATATAATTTTGATAGGATGTCAACCACAACCATGCACTCTAATCCTACTCAGAATTTACCCTTATCAATTAACTAAGATTAATTGAAATATTTAATAATATATTGGTGCATCAGTTAGGGCTTGAATCCCTTTATTTTATACTATCAATAAACAATTACAATACCTGCAATACAAAAAAACTCTTCTTCTTATCTCATAAAATGGAAAAGAGGCTGTATGTTAACAGTAATGGTAACTTTTTTCAAGATGTACACGGTTAACGCACCGTTAGTTGAATTTAACGCGCTGTTAGGCCATTTGTTATGTTAATATTTGACTTTTACATTTGTGAAGAGACAAAAAAGTGAATGATAACGATGTTTTCCGCCAGACCTTCTTGTAGCCTGGAAAAATACTCCACGTATATTTCCATAGTGAAAGTCCCTCTTTTTACATTCAAATCGTATGAAACATGCCATTTTCAAAATAAGCATCAAAAATTTATCTATCATTAATAAATTGATATTGAATAGTATGTGTTAAGCACTTAAATCCTAACGACTATCTATCACAGCTGCTGAAATTCGCGGAACGGACATACAGATGTTACGAATATTTGTATCTAATCCAACAAAAGATAAACTTAATTATAGTAAATACATATTGATAATAAAATGACTGGCTAGTTTTTATACAGTATTATAAATTGGTAGATAAATGCATCCTTTTTTAAAACGGTTAACATTTTTACATGTTTTTTTTGTGTTTACTCTCATAAAGCTTTGGTATTAATACTTTTTTTTAAACCATTTATTTATTATACTATTAAATTTAATCACCATCTGTCAGAATAAATAAAAAGTACTAACACGATAAAGATTTTGAATAATGAATTAAAACTTTAGTTTAACTTAGATTATTACCACACCTGGGCGACAACGTGAAATTTACGATATTTTTATAGAGATTATTTAAGTAAGCTTATTTACAAGCTTTTAATAACATCCCTGCCTTTTTTAATATTATATGTATTATGAACAGTGCAAATGACTCGCCTGCCAGTTAAAGCTACTCGCACATGACAGTAACATAGATAGCACTATTGAAATTTGCTATATAAACTTAAGAAACAAAGAGCAGAGGACCACTTGAATCGAGGAATAATATATATAAATATTGAAAAATAGGATATGCGATATTTTCAATGCGCGGAAAAAATAGGTCAACATTCAGATTTTTCCACGTATGTTAAAAAATTACAGAACAAGTTTTATCATTATCGACTGCCAAGTTATGCAGTACCCTAGAGTAGATTTTTAAGCATGCCCTGACTACGCTTTGAATCAAAGTCCTCTATAAATATTTTAAAGAGTCTATCTTAATGAGAACTTGAGTGTAGTGTGAGTGACACAGATCTGCGGTACTAGAGGTTGGCAATTACAAGGTGGACGTCAGGTGTGACAATTATTTAGGAGGTCACATTATTCGCCACACCCTGCTGCCATTTTCACACAACCTCTATATACTACAAATGAAATACAGGCCAATGTAATTTACTACATTATATATTCAAGTTGTATCGGGATTGGGTCGATAATAAGGTCTGACTAAAAAAATATCATTAAGATGTATCGGGACATGATTACTTGGCTTATATAAAAGATTAAGTTTGATATAAAAGTTACTCACTTAACTACTGATGAATTAGAATCAATCAAAACATTATCTAGGTAGAAAAATTCTAGCATTTTTTTATTGATTTTTTAAATTGTTTCATAGTTTGAATTTGGTCTCATGATCTCTATTTCAATAAAAAAATCGACATGTCGAGGGATTTTTCGCAGGCTTTGTTAAATTGAGGTTCTCAACCACCCATATTACATATATGTCCTTAAACTATGAACATGAAATAGAAATGCACACAAATTATTAATTCAAACGTCATATTAATTTTAATAAATCCAGAATAAAAAATGTGTAAATAAATACTACAAAAATGATGTACTGATATGAGTACTATTTTTGTCATGTAGCCTTGTGCTTTCCTACTTTCTATTTTTTGTAAAGATTTATTGATATAGAAGTCAAATTAACAAAGGGATAAATTGAAGTGTCAAGAGGAGTTGAAAATTTCGTTATACATATCAAGGAATTCGTTATATCGAGATTCTACTGTATTAAAACAAACACTTTTTAAGGTATTTGTAGTCTATATTAGTTAGATATTTCGATCGATAATTATTTTCAAGTTAGATGTAATGATTTCATTGTATTATGCATCAGACAACGGTCTTTTGTATACTGCAGCGATTCTTGATATTTAAGATTTTAATGTCAAGGGGCAAAAAGAGATAAGATTGTTCGAGTATTTAGTGTCAAAATCGCACAAAGGCTCTATTTTGACTCTGTCTCCGTAGTTTAAGACGTAAAA
Source organism: Agraylea sexmaculata (assembly GCA_022606485.1). Taxonomy (NCBI): domain Eukaryota; kingdom Metazoa; phylum Arthropoda; class Insecta; order Trichoptera; family Hydroptilidae; genus Agraylea; species Agraylea sexmaculata. The sequence goes on along the minus strand of JAGTTH010004476.1, from coordinate 68,500 downwards.
TTCGACGCTTTCACGGTTTACATACAAAAAAACAAGTCTGACAATAACACCGCAAACAAAAGGCCCCGGTAGCCACAATAACTCACGAATAAAGACAGGGACGAGTTAAAAAAAAGTCCTACGTTTGGAAACGAAAATCCTCTTAGCAGATCCCGTCGCGTCGGTACATTTTTATGTGAGAAATCAACTTGAATACAGCCCCGAGGAGAAGAAAAGCCTTCGCATAAATGATTCAGCAAGGCTCTTTATGTTGTTTGTGTATACTTACGATAATAAAAAATATTCATTTAACATGGTTTACAAATGTTCTCTCACAATTGCATGGGAATAACCGCAATAAGATTAAATAATCATACCTCGGATTGAGTGGATGCACTGAAATGCCTTGGAGCACTGGACACTGTATTGGTTATATTTTTAAAAATTGCTAAATTATATCATATTATTTAAATTATCTGATATTTATACATACATTATTATAAAAAAAATATTTATATATGGGAGAAATTTTGGCTAAATACTGCGTGGATGGGCAAATTTCAAAGATATAATTTTTATTTTATTAATACGTATTATTAGATTCTTCTGTCAATATAACAATATAAGAGAAATTATATGCACCCACTTATCCGAGCTCTGGATATAATATAAGGTATATGATTATAAATGCTTATGAAAATCACAGAAATAAGATTTATATTTTTTTGCTATACAGAATCATAATTTAACACTTATTTGCAATAGCAATGTAAATTTTTGTAGAATAATTAATTTATAATATTTCTTTGTTATCTGTATTGATCAAACTTTTAAAAATATTTAATGTATTATTTAAAAAAAATTAAAATTGATCTTCCGTGCCTAAAATAATTCATAATAAATTGCGTATTTTCAAATAGGCAATATTTTCTTCCAATAAGAATAAGCAATAACTGGTAAATAAGTGTGATTATTTTTTTTGTAAAATAAATGATCATATATATAAAATGAGAATTTTGAAATTTATTATTTGTTAGAAAAAAAAATAACAGCGCTAGTCTATCACATTTATCATTTTGCTAAAATAGACATTATTATAGTAAATGTAAAAAAGGTATATTACAAAAATTCCCGAAGCCATTATAAATTACGTTATTTTAAACCAATTGCTTGTTTGCCAATGAGAATTTATATCCTATCAGGCCAAAAAAAAATCAGCACTCTGAAAACGAATACAGCGGAAATATCCTGTCCAATAACGAAAAGGAAAAAATAAAAGTGACGGTTAGTTTTGCCTGGGAAAATACATAATGGAATCGCTCAAAAGTTAATCCCGAATCAATCGCGAATGTGGAGAGAAGTCAGTGAGGAAAAAAAGTTTTTGACTCGGTTAAAGTTAAAGCAAATGAATTTGTGAAAACTCAGTCAATGCGTACTGTATTCAAATTGAACCGAGGTTTTATCGATGAAAAATATTTTCCTCTTATCGAAACAAAGGGCACATTGCTTAATCCTTTTACATTTCAGATTTGAATTCCCACTTTCGAACTAAAATCAACTGAGCGATGATAAAGCCTTAGAGAGGTAAAGATTCAACGGACCAAACGTACAATCAAATGCTTCAATTACATTACTGTAAATACCACGTGTGTAATTTAAGCTGAATTTCATTACGGGCATATTTCGAACTACGGAATACCTAACAAGTAAACAAAACAAACGCAATACAATAGTTTTATAAATAATTAAAAAATAAATAAATTGGTTTCGTTGGGGACTCAACACGTTCTTTATATTCATTTATCTGTCCATCAGTGTAAATTCCATTGACAGAGTGAAAAATAATGACGTCGCACGAAGAAGCGGACCAAAGAGAAAATAAAATAATCGGGTTGTGAATTTTTCCCAAAATCACCGTCATCAATTATCGCGTATCAAAAGAGGTTTGTCAAAAAAATGTTCACAGGTATCTTTCGGCTGTCAACAAAAAAGTACAGGTGACATTGGGAATTTCGGTCTAATTAAATAAGGGATGAACCGCAACCCCTGTTGATTGATCGACGTTCGTCAAACCACAAAAAAAATCGTTTTTACTCTTTCTACCATAATTTTTATATTAGTAAAGTTATATAAAGGTTAAATAAATATATTCAACATAATTTTACCTATATGAGACTAAATGTAGATTTTATTGAACCGATATATTAGTTACTTTCTAACTTATTCTGGATTTTTGGGATTGTATGGAGAATAGAAAACACAAATTCGACCGACGTGGTAAAAAACAAGATATTTACATTTAGAATAATAAATCCAAAAATCTAATTAAGGGAAAATAAGAAAAATATGGTATCAATAATATTATTACGATAAAATTAATATTTTTTTCACTTGTTAGTAAATATGACTTTTCGCTAATAATAATAAGCCCCTGCCGTCACAATTTAATAAAATATTGATTGCTTGGACGATACTATAACTGTATTATTATTTAATATTTTAATTAATAATTAGTATTTTTCAATATCATTACGATACCTTTCCTCTTTTAAAAGTCCTCCTAATAAATGATATGTAGTATAGAATTAGTGGATTTAATAGAATAAAATAAAATAATAAAAAATGTAAGATACATAAAAATGACAACAGATGACTCTCAACCATGAAAATTTTCATCAATTTACGAATATTTAAAAATAAAGTTTCTTATTACTTTTTCCTTTATTTTATTTCACCAGATGAAACGATGGCTTAATTGAATATTCCTTTTGTTATGTAATGTATCGCCTCCGAATTGATTTTATTACAAATGGCAAAACTCCAAGTCGGAATGATGCAAACAATATGGTTGAATTATTTTGTGGAAATAATTCGTATGCGAAAGGTATTTTCAATTGGTTGAATGGTTTGAAAGTGCGATTGAAAATGCGGCCATTTCGAAATATTGACAGAGGTTTTGTATCGTAGATATGGTCGCATATTGTGGCACACTCAATTAAAGACGATTTATAGCAATGCATAAATGTCCGATGCAAAACTAAATTTATTCAATTTGTAGGCTTTCCTGTTATTTACTTGCGACCGTTAGATCTGCCAATTGGATGAACCATGATAATCCAAGTACCCGCCATACATTTTGGTGTATGTTTGTAAATAATGGACCATAAAACAAACAAGATGGAGTAACTAAATTATAGGGACTAGATATTTAAAAACCTAAATAATTTTCTTACCGTCTAAAGACAAATATTAATGGGATTGGTATGGACTGTTATTCAATTGGATGGTAGAATATGAACATGTCTGTATTTATTTGTGATGTTTGTTTTTATTATATTTTCCCATGCTTTTTATTATTTCATATTACCTCACATAGCAAATAAACTGTTATTAAAATTGTCATGTTATTTATAAGTAAAAATATTTATAGACTCTGTTCACCTAAGTCTCATTCAAAAGATGAGTTGTAATTATCAAACACTGTAAAATTCAAAAATAAAAATAGAAATTGTAATATATATATTTATTTTGAAAAGTAGCTGGAAAATTCAGAAAAAACTGGACAAGACATATCAGAAATCTAATAAACGATAAAAATGAAATATGTATTAATCTTTAATCAAATTAAAGTATAATATAGAATATAATTAATTAAGGCATTAAAAAATACAAGATGTGTCACATATAGTTATAAACGAAGAACACTTTTCAATTTATAATTAAAAATTAAAATTTTTAATATTTATATAAACCTCAGGAAATTATGGCTACGCCATTGAATCAAGATAACATCATATGAGAACATGAAATATATTTTGCGATTTCTTTATTAAATATAATTGTTCTGATACAATACTTAATGAGGGGAAAATTAAGCCTACAGACATGTTCTTTTTACTTATTTTAACATGATGATCATTATATTGTTATTAAAGATTACATTTTATTATAATAATGAATGGGATAAAGGTACAAAAACCCACTTGCGACATAATTGATGACTAAAGAACATGAAATATCAAAACATTAATAAATGTGAATATCATTGAGATAACACTGATCATTGTGGACAATCGAATATTAAATTCTAGTAATATTTTACAAATAGCCCACCATCACTTTAATTAACAACATCATAAGCAATTATTTTTTTTTTTTTTTTTTTTGATTTATATTTTTGAGTACCCTGTCTAAAGACATCTTACTCGTCGTCTGTTGTCACATTGTCTTGAGGGTTGGTTGTCCAGTGACGACTCAATCCCGGCGTTGTGTTTAGGTTATAAGTGTTCAAGTGTTCATACTTGTTTTATCAAGTAAACACCATTTTCAGTCCTTGAATCTTGCTGGCAAGTCAAGTTGTCTGTATTTTTGTAGACGTCTTGCGTAGTCTACGGTCAATAAGTCCCTCGCTAGTACGTTCGGGTGACTTTTTAATCTACTTTGGTACGTTTCGCTGAATTTTTTCAATTCTTCGCGTACTGTCATTGTTTTAGAGTCCTGTAATAGGACCCAGTTGGGTACATACCATGGAGCATTTAAAATTGCTCTCAGGGTCTTGTTTTGTAACCTGTCGATACTGCTGATATGAGTATCCTTAGCTGTCCCCCACAGTTGGCATCCATATGTCCAAATGGGTTTGATTATTGCTTTATACAGCAATAGCTTGTTTGTAAGTGTGAGTTGGGAATGTCTGCCAATCAACCAGTACATTTGTCTTTTTTTATGTTCCATTTGAAGTCTCTTTGTCTTAATGTGTTTTTGCCATGTTAGGCTTCTGTCAAGGTGTATACCGAGGTATTTAGCCGAGTCTTCTTGTGGAATATTTTTCCCACCAATTTTCACTGGTGGACATGTCTGTTTTTTGTTTGTGAATGTCACGTGTGTCGATTTGGTTTGATTGACTTTAATTCTCCATACTTCAAGCCATTTCTGTATTGCGTCAAGGTGTTTCTGGAGGAATTGTGAGGCAGCTGTTGGATCTTTGTCCGAAGCGAGTATGACGGTATCGTCAGCGTATGTAGCCAGTGTTGTGTTGTCGGTTTTTGGGAGATCGTTTGTATATATTAGATACAGTACAGGACCTAATACACTCCCTTGCGGTACTCCAGATCTTATGGTATTAAGATTTGAAGTTTCGTTGTCATATTTAACAAAAAACTGTCTATCGGTCAAGTACGATTTGATAATATCATACATGTTTTTGGGCAGTTTTCCTTTGATTTTATAAAGCAGGCCTGGGTGCCAGACTTTGTCAAAAGCTTGACTGATATCTAAGAATGCTGCTGAACAGTAGTTTTTTTCTTGTATGGAGCGATCTATGATCGTCACAACTCGATGAACTTGTTCAATTGTCGAGTGCGCTTCTCTGAAACCGAATTGATGATCAGGGATCATGTGTTCTTGAAAAAGTATTGGTTTCATGTTGCGCAGTAGAATTTTTTCAAATATTTTGGAAAATATTGGCAGGAGGCTTATCGGTCGATATGAAGTGACTTCTTCGGGTGGTTTACCTGGTTTAGGTAGCATAATAATTTCTGCTATTTTCCACTGTCTAGGGAAGCTACCCATTCTAAGTATCGCGTTAAATATTATGGTTAGAAATCTTAATCCGATATCTGGCAATTCTTTGATTATCTTCCCGGTAATCATGTCATGTCCTGGCGCTTTTTTTGCGCGTACTTCATATTTTATAACATGATAAGCAATTATTTAAAAAAATATTGATGATTGTATGGTAAAACAAATTAATAAATCAATATCCTTACACGACAATACAGTAATTAATTATTAGCAAATTCTAATGTCTCCGAGTTTAATCGCTTTAAAAATTCAATGTGTAATTTCATTTATATTAAGCTCGTTTTACTGAAGCCGCGTATTATTCGCGTAGTTTTCCTTCATTATACATTCGAGAACGGTGAAAAATAATTAAGAGTAGAGTCGAGAGGTCTTCAAGGGGGGACTGGTTCTTATGACATTATATACTATTATAAAAGGTGGTATTTGAGACTTAATTAATTTCTTAAAAGTGTACGCGTGTGTCAGCACTCCTTCAGATGAAAAACCACCCTTCAGCTTTCTGCCTACCCGGCAAAAACTAGACTTAGCGTTATTAACCAAACACTTATATAATAACAGTAAAACGAATTTATTATTTAATAAAATAAAAAAAAATAATATAAGAATGAATCATCACTTCTACATGATTATCTAGATGATTTTAATATTTTTTTTGTGGATTATGTATATTGAACGATTAAAATTTTAATCGGTTTAATTATGCCACTACTTTAATAAAGTATATTTATATGTAAAGAATACAGGTGAGTGACGTGTCGTTCTCTAAGGGTTGGAATCATTTGCACGATCACAAGGAACACTTGACTTAGTCGACAGTGAGAGTCTGTATAATATTTAGATGGGAATTTACTGCAACCCCTGTCTAATTAAATTAAATGGTCTAATGCCCTAAAAGCCTCCACACCGTTGTCATTTTTAACACATTTTATTCCGACTGAAACGAAGGTCGGTACTTAAACTTAGACGTGTTCAAGTTTCAAAATATCCAACTGAAAATATTTTCTCAATGCCAATTTAAACCCTCATTTATAAATATATATCAATCTATAAGAATTAAAAATACTTTAATTTTTTTGATTGCTACGAATATAATAAATTCGTAACAAATGATGGAAAGTGTCCAAATTTTTTTAGTATTGTAGTCACAAATTCGAGTAGCCTTGAGTTAATTCTTTTAAATAATAATACATATTATAAAATAAAAAAATAACTATGACTTATCTATCTCTACTTATTAAATAATTTTTTATTAAAATTAGTTAAAATGTTGTTCAGTATTTAATTTTTGTTAATTTTGTCTAATATTTCACATTGCATATTCTCTTTATGTCTATTTTGATTTTATTAAGAGTTACTTGTGAAATCTATAACAAGTGGTTTTTTATCATCTTTCCCAATATATGTAAATATTATTATATGATATTATTATTGTATTATAATGTAATTTTAAGTATCACAATAATGATACTAGTGTCAAAATAAGTAAAAATATGATTGGTAGAATTGCATAATTTAAAGAAATATCACCACATTATAACAAAAATTGTTTCAAATAACATATTTCTTCAAATTATGGAATTCCACCAAGAAGTCAACACTATCAATAATTTAAAATTGGCGAATACGCCTTCGTTGACAAATTACTGTGGAAATTATAAACAACACATTACTTTAAATATACCATGTCTGCACACTTATTAATGAATTATTGTAAAGTTATTAGTAATAAAGAAATTGTAAAGCGAAGTAAAAAAAAATATTATCAATTTATGCTTGGGTTCGCTTTTAAGTTAGGTTAGGATAGGTTACGGTGGCTTTTATTTTTTTCATTTTTGATTCAAGCCCTCAAATAATGTGAAATATATCATATCCATTAACATTTTTTGCAAGGAATATAAAATATATACATATATTGTATTAGATTATTAGTTATCGGGTTCGTGGAATTATAATAGTGGTATCGTTTTGTTCAGTGCTCGATTAATTCTCGTCACGTCATGGCAAATGCAGGCTGTGCAGTATCGAAGTATTATAGCTAATACCAGTACAAAGAGTCAGACTAATCTTTGTAAAATGGTATGGTGAGCAAAGTTCATTTGCATACACCAGCTGCACTTCTTTTACAAGACAAAAGGAAAAAACACACTATGTATAATATTATGTATACGCGGTCTCCTAACTGTGTTCACATTACCGACAAGTTTTTTTTACTCTTTGCTTCAAGACACATTTGCATAAATTTTTTCCACCGGCCCAGTTTTGTGAAGCTTGCCTCTTCACTGTCTTTTAGAAAAGTACCTAAGTGCAAAGTGGGTTAATGACACCACATCGATTGTCGCATTTGCTAGTTTCATCACCTATGAATATAAATATTTATAACCAACAAACATTTATTATTGTACTCATAACCAGCGTAATAAATCAGGTGATAAGAAGCGTGGCTACAAATACTGTGGTCATGGGTTCAAATCCCACTCAAGTAAAAAAAAAATAAATTGATTTGATCGGTTATTACGGAGATCGGGAATAATATTAACAAGAACAATAATTTGTTTTTATAAAATACTTTACTTAATTGTTATTATTATCCATAGCTATTTTTATTTTTAATGTCTACAAAGAAAGCGAACCATTTTATTGTTTGATTTTTTTCATAGATTACATTTTTATGTTGTTTTTTTTTGGGTATTATATTACATTTTACGTACACGTTTATTGCATTTTACGTATTGGGTTATGTATAGAGTAACAATAAACATATCTACAACTTTTTTGCCTTACTTTAATATTTTTTTTACAATCCGGAATATCAGAGTACAGGTACATGCTGAAAACTGTATTGAGACATTTTAACAAACTATTATTTAATGATAAAAATAATGATAGCACAAAAACTGCATATTCTAATAAAATGGTAACAAATTTACTCTAACCTCATTTGAAAAAACTTTAACATTCAACACAATGCTTAAGTTGGAATAATTTCCAACACGAGCAAATAGCATAACAAAAAGAAGAGGTCAACGTATTCCACATGCGCATTTTTACCACATTGAAGTATGCCAGCAGTGGTGTATTTATTTAAATAATAAGTTCGCTCGAGTCGTTATAAGAGTCGGTGGTCGGGATAACAATCCCAGTATAGTGTCGTAGCAAGTACTACGGCGTAGCACCACCGTGCTAACTGCGGTGTTGCCTCATAAGTGCACGCGTTACATTTTTACGGCGTCCAATAAACTGGCTCTCACTTTAGCCTTAGCTTTCCTCTAGCTTTTATGGACTTTTTTGGCCTTCTCATCGGAACAGCTTAATGAAAACCTCGCCTTCCGTTTAATCGTCGCTTGGTAACTTTATACGAGGCTGTCCATTCAACCGGCCTATCAAGAGATAATGTGAGAACAACAAGTAGTTTGCACCCGATTATTATACAGTATAAATTTATCACATATATTTTATTATTTTTATACGAAAATAACGACACCTTATTTAGAAATAAACATATGTAAAATTAATTAATTTAATTTATTCTAAGCATTATTATTTAATAAGGAATAAGAAAAGACTACAGATTCATACATTGTGATAAAATATATCTAGAGATTTGTTATGAGTATACCCACATCCATATATCAAATATAATAATTATTTTTTGAAAGACACAAGCATTGTTCAAAGTATCTTTTTAATATTTTTACCCTATTTTTTTATACCAGCCGATTTTTAATCACCAGCGTAATAGCTCAGGGGATAAGACGCGTGGTTACAAATACAATGTTCATGGGTTCAAATCCCGCTCAACATTTTTCAAATTGATTTGATCGGTTATTACGACTGGGAGATCGGGAATAATATTAATAAAATCCCGATCGATCTTCTTGATACAGGTTTGCTCTCATTTCCTGTATAGTAAGGTAAATACTGATTATAAAATCGGTGAAATGTGTAACTAGTAATAGTTAAGATCACCGACAGACAATTAACACATTGTCGGGTTACAAAAACCCTTTCAAAAAAGCTTCTCGGGGTGTAATAAATAAATAAATACAAACTCCGGCCAAATCACCAAACAGATAAAACATAGTGCCAATTTTAGAAAAATTATAATTAAAATGAAACCCTTTTCCATAGTGAAAATAACTATTTGCAAAGACGTAAGTTGTATTAAACATAATAAATCATCGAACAGGCGTTATATTAACCAGTGTATGGTTATATGGGTCATATTTATTGTCTGTCAATCCAATCACGATGGGCTGTGCAAGTCCCTGTCGTCGTAGGAGATTGCCTAATAAAATGGCAATTTATACTAGGGGAGGATCGTGCAACGCGATTTTGATACGATTCTTCCTGGGGTTCCCGTGGGACTTGAACGCCGCAGCATTTTTGATAGCATCACAATTGAAATTTTCCGATAACGACACACTATAATACAATATCGACTAAACTATCAAATAGAAAAACAAATCAGGCCCTTGATTAATATATTTTGATTGTTTTGTTAAATGTTGACGGTGTTAAAAATAGCCTTCCGAGAATTTAAAAAAATTAAGACCACGTTCTTTCCGACGCGGTGCGTCAAATTGGATAATCACTCAAGAGAAAGACTAATTTTATTAAGTCGACGATGAAAAGCACCTTTGATAGAATTCGCTCGGTCGCTTTTTCGTTCATTAATTATCTTATTTTTTTAAAATTTACAAAACACACTACGACGACCACCGCTGGGTTTTCGGTGTCACCTTACGAATTTCTCTCGTCGGAATATAAATTGAGTCGATTTACGCAAACGTGTCTCATTTAAAAATTGTAAAAGCGCATCGATTTTTTATTCTCTCATATTTGTGTTAAATCATCTTATTAAGACTTTATATTACTATGCACTGAGTGAATCTTCGATTCTTTAGATTAATCACATCTACAACCACTTTTCTTATGAAACATTCCTGGAAAAGTTATGCTTCCTTGAAAAGTATTAACATTCTTATAGTTGCAATAATGAAACAACTTTAATTTTAAAAGATCTTTTAATTCAAGAATTAAGATTTTTTATATTAAAATTATTTATAACTATTCACCTGTATCGAGCTTGTATTTCAAGAATCCAGGGCGAAATAAATCTTCTGTATAATCATTTCTTACAGGAACTTATTGCTAGCTGAGTCCTATAATATATTTTACCCATATATGTCATTTTCCACGTCTTTTAATAATTTGCAGATTCAGTAAAATGGAACGAAAAGAAGCCTTATTGAAAATTTATTATAATTTGGCGGAAATTCCGCCTTGCTTAAAATATGACCATGGCAAAACATGAATTAGTGATACAAAAGCAGAAAGCCGACGACATATCGGTGCATAATAAATAATTTTTAAATGTTTCGTAAATTTAAAACAACGACATTTTATTAAATATGTATGATATTAAATATTATTATTTTAGATATTAGTCTGTATCTTACAATACAAAGAAGACTGCATTCGTCGGGTGATTGCGGATATCTTTTTCCTCCCCGTTTTTTATTCGACTGGAAGAATGCAGTGTTTAAAAAAGATACTCGCAAAAGTCGTATTATCTAAATGGTCAGTTCTAAACACTACACTAGTTAGCAAGGTTTTTTTTGTACAATTTGGGAGATTTTTTTCTGTTATAACTAATGGATTTCCCTCTTTTCCGAAATTGAAAACCGGCATTCTGGCATTGAAGGCTATAAGTGAAAAAGTTCTGGGGTCCAGGGGCTACACCCTATTAGTAAATTTCAACAATTGATTGTTTAGATGTTATTTTTTCACACGAACGAGTATCAAGTATCGCAATGCTGTAATAGGAGCTCAAACACATATTGTTATAGTGTCGGGGGCGTAGCACCTTCCTTATCCGAGGCTTCGCCCCCTAACGACGTCCCGGGGGGCATCATTAGCCGGCGGGGCAGCTTCTTTATTTCCGCTTTTTTGTAACATCAGAAAGGGTTGGTTGGACCAAAGTAAACTACCCCGTCAAAGAAGGTCGTCATGTACCTTTATTAGATTTTCAAATTTACAATCGGAACAGTCAACTAAGCGTTATATTATGTACGTTGATTATTATTGACTCCAATAAAGTGTGCTGTAGATAAATTATTCTTTGGCTTACAATCCGCAAAGCGATAAAAAATGGTCTTTCACAAGTTTGTATAGACATTGAATTTGAATTGGTCGCAAAAGTATTTGGGTGGGCGCTCACATACTTTACATACATATCCTTTAGCTAGTGAATAATGCATAGTGTATATATTTAAATAAATGACACCGTAATGTGGTGTACATACATATTTGGGCCTTTAAGGACACGTCATATAATCGGCTAAGTGCATCACCACATTATGTTAAAGGACGACCCTTCTTTTTTTAGTCAACTAACTTGAAGCTTTTCAATCGACCGACTCCTTTTTTTCATATAAAAAATGTCGGTAATGTATACAAGTCAAGAAATTTAATCAATCCCCAAATTCGCACGAATACCCAAATCATTTTTCTTATAAGTAGTCTTGCGCTATTATTTAGAATTTTTCATAATTTTAAATACATATTAGAAACCAAATATTCTTACATCATTTCGATTACTTGTTCTTAATTTAAATTAATTCAAACCTGATAACATTTTTTATTAAGAGAAAACAGTTTTCTGGTATTCCAGAGTACCTTTTTGGGAGTTTTTTTTATATAAAACAACGTGTTAATTGTGTGTCGGTGGTATTAACTATTACTATCATTAATAGCCTCAGTATATATATATATATATAGAATTTTTCATAATTTTAAATACATATTAGAAACCAAATATTCTTACATCATTTCGATTACTTGTTCTTAATTTAAATTAATTCAAACCTGATAACATTTTTTATTAAGAGAAAACAGTTTTCTGGTATTCCAGAGTACCTTTTTGGGAGTTTTTTTTATATAAAACAACGTGTTAATTGTGTGTCGGTGGTATTAACTATTACTATCATTAATAGCCTCAGTATATATATATATATATATATATATACCTTATAATTCAGGAAATCAGAGTACACCTGGATCAACAAGATCGATCGCGATTTTATTAATATTATTATAGTTATTGAGGAAATGACTGTTTATGTTTCAATTTAGCTACATATTTTATTTATTTATTTATTTGAAAATTCATCGTCTGTCGGTGATCTTAACTATTACTAGTTAGACAGATCACCGACAGAGCGGCTCACCCGACTTAATAATAGCCTCAGTATTTACCTTACGATCCAGGAAATCAGAGAAAACCTGAATCAAGACGAGCGATCAAGATTTTCCGATCAAATAAAATTTTAAAAAATTAGACCTGAGCGGGATTTGAACACATTACCACAGTATTTGTAGTCTTATTTCCTGAGCTATTACGTTGGCAACTTATTTATTTTACCCAATCATTTAAAAATTTACCTTACATTTATCAATTTAACAATTATACAATGAGCAACCAAGTATTATATTATAAATATATGAAGAACTCTCAAATCCAGCTCGAATGGAATCGAGTAAAAGCAAAAAAACAGTATATCTATATTATCTTCTTTGAAAACATATATTAAAAATACCAGCGTGATAGCTCAGGGGATAAGACGCGTGGCTACTAATACTGTGGTCATAGGTTCGAATCCCACTCAAGTCAAGAATTTTAAATTGATTTGATCGGTTATTACGACTGGGAGATCGGGAATAATAAATATCGATCGTCTTGATCCAGGGATTTCCTGGATTGTAAGGTAAATACTAATTATTACCACTGTGTAACTAGTAATAGTTAAGATCACCGACAGACAATCACGTTGTTGTGTATAAAAAACCCTCTCAAAAAAAGACCCTTTCTAAAAATAAAAAAGCTCTTCGGAGCGTAAATAAATAAATAAATATATTTTTTGGAAGAAAAAACAATGAGTTATTGCAGTATATTTTTACACAAGCCTAACATTTTTTCGATATTTATTCTTCGGTCGAAATGATTTTTTTTAAGAAAAGTTTGAGATACCTTTGTGTGGATATATTACTTGATAGTGTATGGATAAAATCAATAGAAGAGGAATTGCGCTATTTTGACAAATTGCTGTCAGAGATGCGGTATTGTGGAACAAACACTTGCTTCCATAATTCATAAAGGGGCTACGATGCATGAATACTACACTTCTATTTATGCGCAAACACTGCGTATTGTCTATTGTTGGATCCACATTTTAATTTGTAATTTTTAAAACACACCCCAACAATAAACGGCTGGTATAGATTTAGAGACTATCGGGTATTTAACAAGCAAGGTATGAATGAAGAAATATTGTCCACTACTAGTACTAGGCCTCATTTTTTCTATAATTACGACTAGTGGGTTTGAACACCAAAATACAGCAATTTAATCAACACTTAAGTTGAATAATTTATACGGTTTCCATTACCTTCTTCATGCGTATATATTCTTACATAATACGTAAGTGGTGCCTTTTACATAATCCCATAATATTTTTTTACACATGAAAGACGCCACCATTACCATTTCTATGAAAAACAGAATTTCTTCTACAATATTCTTAGACTACCTTATTAATTCCTATCATTCGTATATTACGGTGTAGATTTTTGAGTGTCTTTCTAAAGCTTTTGTAGGATTTTGTACTTACGAACAACATTTTGAATATATGTATTATTGATATTTTAACTTATTAGATTTGCTTTATAAGAATGATATATTTTGCTTACTGTAATAGTATTAAAAAAATCTGCCTCAAAAACAATCGCATAGTAATGCTTCATTTTTAAATACCTTAGAATATTATTTATTGTTCAAAAATTCTCCTATTGTGAATTATGATCTTTTATTTTTGTTGATTTACCTTGTTTGTATGTACGAATTAATAAATATTTATATGGATGAATTTGAGAATTTTTGTTGTTGAATTTAATATGTAAATAACTGGTTCAATATTGTGTTCATTATTGGCAAAAACATATCAATTACTGGAGAATTCGTGGAAATATTCCTGGAATTTCCGATGATGTTTTTTTTTAAATGCTTTTTAAATCGCAATTGATTTTTTATTAATTTTAATTGAAAAATAGCTAGGGTTAATTGATTAACTCTAACTATCTTATTACAAATCAAAGTTAAACATTTCGAAAACTGTTGATTACGATTAGTTGTCCGATTGAAGTAAATATTGATGTAAATCTTCCTTCAAGAGTGTATTTTAATTTATAATAAATTGTTTACTTTTGACACAAATTATCATAAAAATTCAGACAAATACAAATCGACCTTTAGGCACGATAGTTTGATAAGAAGATAAACTTATCGTTTGTAAATATTTTGTTAAATGGACGTCCACGTTTTCATACTATACAAATTAATAAATAAAGACGAAGTTTATAACCAAAATAATTGGCTTAAATACACACAGAGCTGGCCACTTAACAATTCATTTTAATTAAATATTTTCGCTAACCGTAATACTGAACAGTGTCCATAAACAAACAACGTGGAATGGGTTTCGTTGTGGAAAAAGACAAACGAAAGAAATAACCCGCTTCCCTTCGACGCTGAAAAACAATTTTACGAAAAAACAAACAAACTTTTAACAATGGGCGTGTTCGGATTTTCAACGTGTATTTTCATCAAACAAAAATGTGCAAAATGCTTATTTGATTAAATCACGTTTTTTTGTCAAAGACAACGAATCAGATTTTCTATTTTTACAATGAAATAAAGCAATATGATTTGTGATAATTAGCTGTAGTCCAACTTAAAAGCATTGTGAGTGTAGCACATGATAAATAGAGATTAATTTGAACATTTGGATTTGAGAAGGCATCCGTTGGATTGAGAAGGCTTTACATAAAACAGTAATGAAGTCAAAAGCATTTTAGCTTAGCAATTCTAATTAATAAATACAGAACCGCCTTTTATATGTCCATTCGATTTTTATTTATCTATTTTACTGTAAATAGCTATGGAGTATAAGACGTTTCACTGCAAAATAAGTCTATATGTATGGAAAAAAAAAATATCCCTGTTGAGTGACACAACATCAAGTGGAGTCAATATATTATATACGGTAAAAATCTATATAAAAAATCTTTTATTTAATAACAAAATATAATTTCTATAATTATGGATATTATTTTCCAATCTGACCAACATTGAAAAAATCCTACTTCCCCTTAAAATATGATACCCTTAACTGATCAAAAATGCACCTTTCATATATATATAAAAGTATAAAAAATAATCACATTAAAATTTCAATAGATAAAATTGTCATGCGTATTGTTTTTATAAATTTGGAACATGGCCGGCACTATTACATACGCATATTAAACATATACTTTACACATACGCAGGCTGTGGCCACCAGCAATACTGTAGTCCCCAAAATTTAACACGTTCAATAATCCGACACTTGAGAGTAATATTATTTCTATTAGAAAGAACCATGAAAATGAAAATTGTTTACAGCGTGATATATTATTTGTCCTTGAATATATCAAGCAAATTTTAATGACGCACTTTACCATCATAAATGAAAGACGGTGTAATGTTAAATTTTATTAGAAAAATCGACAAGTGACAAATAAACAGTACGAGTGGTAAAAGTAGCGTGGAAAGAAACTTCTGCTGACAAATTCATCTTTTGTCTTCCATGTTTTTGATGTTCTTTAAAGAAATTTTATTAGATCATTTATTAAAATTAACAGTTTCGAATCAATCAAGGTATAAATATACTCATTACTCATTAAAAAAATCAATATATTTTTTGTTTCATAACTAGAAATGACAATTAATAACAATAAAAATATATTGGGTGATAATCTGAGATATGGATTCAAATTAATTTTAATGGTTTTAAAATAATTATAAAATAATTATCACGGTAAATGTAAGTGATATCGTTAAGATGTTAAATATAAAAGAAACTCAACATTTTCAAATATAGCTGTGATTTAAAATAATGATGAGCGATTTGGATAAAAAAATATAAGAATGTATCATAAAATCTAGTAATGATGAGTTTAATAAAGGGAACTGGAATACTAAATTGTAATGTGTATATCCAAATATGGACTAGGGTAAATTGCGCCACAAAGGCTCTTTTCTCGCTCAATCGCCTCGTTATCTTTGTGATTTTTTTTCGTCAACTTGTCGGGAAGGATACTCGAAAAAGAAACATTAGATCTGTGTGTTTCGACCATCTTGGAAATGATAAATTGACGATGAAAGAATTAAAAGCTATAGGAGAGAAGAAGAAGCTTTACCCCTTTTCTAACCCGTCAGACACAACAATTATTATCGTCGGTCTTTTCACCAGAACCTAAGGGGAAAACGATAGAAATTCTACTCAATACATTTTATAATGACCGCTATTCGTATTTTGAAATAAACCATCATTACTTATATAAAATTTTAATGAAAGCAATCGTTGGGTTTGTTTTGTAAGTAACAGGAAATTTCACAGTTTATTCAGTGTTATTTCAACGACCGCTTATTAGTATTCAAGTAAATTCACAACTAGCAGACAACCGACTGGAGAAAAATAAGCAGACGCAATTTCTGTGCGTGTGCTGAAAAAATAATTTGCGAAGGAAAAAATAAATAAATGGTGAGACTAAGCCGGTCTGCAAAAGTTGGTCTAATTATACATTCTTGTATCGGGCATTTTCTAATCCACGCCAATTTTATAAAACGCCCCCAGTCGTACAAAAGCTTATAATTAATAAATACATTATAGTCAATGGGAATGTATAATGAATGGAGAAAACCTTTTTAATTACAAAACTTTCAGGCCGCACAGTCGTTAGTGAATAATACAAAGACAATTCCGGCAATCGTATACAATCTTTAAAAACATATTAATTTAAAATAACCTCGACAAACTATCAAACTGGGATAAGATTTCAATGTCGTGTATGAATATTTCATTAAAATACGAACGGGGATTTGAGATACACTACGATGGGAATTGAGTTGAATTATTTTAAGTCTATAGAATCTCAGCTTTCGATTTTTAAGGCCTTATTAAAATACTAATACATTATTTATTTTAAATAAATTTTCAATAAAAACACACCGTACAATTGTTTAAATATATATTTATACAATTGTATATATATATATATATATATATATATATATATATATAGATAAATATATATTTTTTTTTAAATAAATTAATATTTATTTTAATTGGATTGGATGTTTTTCTAACATTATTTACTTTTTCATATCTCCATAGTGTATTGGATTTTTAGTAAGATTTTAATCATACAGGGTAGAATTGAAATAACTGAGACTATTTTAAGGGGTGGTAAGGTATCGTAAATATAAACAAAAAAATAATTAATAATATTAATAGTGCTTTTGGAATTGTGTTTGGGCCACCATCTTGGAATCAGATGTTTACGTGAGGTACTCATTAATTACTGTAAGTCTCCTTATTATTATCGTTATTTCTTTAACAAATACTGAATGTGTTTAAAATTGTCCATGTGAATTTAAATAAATATTGATGAAAAATGTTATATGAATATACATATAAATGAGATAAATTGAAATGGAAATAAAATAAATGATCGATATCAGTATTGATTAGCAATTAATGTGTACCATACATACAATTCTCTCTGATTGCGCCTTGATATCCAATTAAGTGGTTATCCTAATATTCGAATGTCAGTTACAGGCGCATATTGTCGATATTTCCTATCACAACTATTGTAATACATTAACAATGATTTTAAATCACCGAAATAATGAAAAAATCCAGGTGCTCTTTTTCAATGAGCAAGGAATAGAGAGCAAATTGTTTTGGATAGAATTCCTTTTAGTCCATTTGCAATTGACTTACCAATCGATGGTTCGTTTCTCGTCCTTTGTGTGCGCTTTTATCGGTCTTAATGAACTCATTACTTCACAAAAATTGGACCTATCAATGACACGTGCCTCTCTAATAATTAATTTGACTTTTGATTATAAACAATACTATAAAAATTGTCGGAATATCTAAAGATGAAGTATTAATATTTATGATATTGATGACCGGTTGGGAATTTTTCAGTGATGGAGGATAGGAAATTATCGGGAAAAGGCTGACAGCATTTAATTAATAGACGCCTTAATATGTCAATCAATCAACTGAGACTGAATGTATCCCGTAAACCCGGTGGCTTTTTTCATTTTAACCTTTTTTGAATCGCCTTTCAAAAGTCAAACGAAGGACCAAAAAAATCACTTGTTACGCAATTTCATGAATTCCAACTACAAACACCGCCGAATGACCAATCAATAGTTTTATTTTGAAAAAAAAACAATGTACTAAAAAGGGGGATAATTATTTTCGAGTTGGTTGGTTTTATCAAAATGTATTTGTTATACATTCTCCTCGGATTTCATTTAAGCTTCCATCTTCAATTTAGCTCGGGGGTGTTAAAGTTGAGTTGTGTATAGGAAAGACGTAGTAACACGTATAGAATATGCTACGAAGCTGTCACTACGATGTCGTAGCGTTAATATGTCACTACGATGTCGTAGCGTTAATATCGTACATTTCTCACTCGCCATAATGTTTATTTCCTTGTATCGGCATCCGACTGTTAGATTTGAACTGATGTCACAAAGTTGACGAAGTCGTAGCCCAAGGCTGTCACTATGTAGATTTCTACATATTTCATATCAAAATACTTCCTGGATCCATATATCGCGTGTGAAATAGTCACCTAAACAACCGCTTTGCAAACAAATATACAGACTGTACTATTAATCATTGAGAATGTTTTAATGTAAGGTAAGGTACCACGAAAATTACGAAAAAAAATTACACAGTTTAAGCTATAGATTAACAGCGTTATTTAATTATAATTAAAGATGGTTGCTACCAACAACTGACCTGAACTGTAAAGTTATCTAATTAATTAATTATCAAAAATTAAAGCTTATACTTCAAAGTCATACAACATCATGTAAATATAATCATAAAAAAATATTTCAAATTGTATGTAATTAAATTGAAAAGTATTGAATCGGTTATCACAGATTTGAGGAAAAGACATTTCAATATTATGAATACTTCTCACCTGATCCAATAATAAATAAAATAAACTAAACAATTTATATAATCATAAAGCTAAAGGATTTTTATCATTTGTATTTTTTTTTGCAAAAATATCACATTTTATATTTATTTCATATATTTCTTATTCTATTCTATGTATTAAGTATTAAGTCAATCGCAAGTGGGTTTATGTGGGTTTATATTATGCTTTTTCCCATTTATTACAAACTTTGAAAATAATATAATGATCATGAAAATAAGTAAAAATATCTTTACTCTGGGTGTGTATTTTACCCTCATTAAGTATTGTATCAGAAGAATTATTGGAAATTATTTTTAATAAAGAAATTGTATAATAACATAGATAATTTTTGAAATGTAAAAATCTCAACAGTAACCACTTTTAAAGTTTAATTTACGGCGTTCCGCTAAATTAATTAAAAGTAGTGTTCAGGTCAAAGTGGAGTAGGTTGTAAAAAAGAATGCAGCGTTAAAATTTATAAGGTAGCCTTATTAGCATTGTTCTCGAGAATGTCGGTGAATATTAAAAGAGCTTCTTTCATACAAAATTATAATTTGTAACACATCGTTTTATTTTATTGGGGTGTCAAAAATTTCACCCATTGGAAAGTTAGGTTTTACGACAAGAAATAACGCATACTAATTTACATCAAAGTGACAATGATGAGGTGCATTTAGTCGAAGTACAACAGTGTTGTATGATAATGTTGAATTCGTTAGGACATTGTGTGGTGGGAAAACAAACCATGTCCTGAATAATATCATCTTGGCCTTTATGCATTTAAGTATATATAAATTCAGAGTTCCCCTTTTGTGGTTATCGCGATTTTTTAAAATAAATATATCTCGGTAAATTGATGTTGGATTCTCATCAATTGTGCTAATAATAGTGGCTCGATGCTATTGGAAAACCATTTTTCTCTTGATGCACTTCCACAAATATACCAACTAGTTTCTCGTTTGGCTCTATTCTTTATATAATTTTAGAAAAGAAATCAATTAAAATTATTTAATATAATATCTATTTCAACATTTAAGAAAGGTTAGATTACGTTAGGTTTTCTGGGGTGAATGTATAATGTAAATAAATAAGTCTATCAGTATTTAATAGCTTAGCTAATTATTTGACCTTCTTTTTGTGTATAAAATAAATCAAATGTTTAGTATTTACAAGTTGCTTTATTTTTAATTATATTTATATCTAAGTCAGTCATTGATGAACAAAAAAATATCTTTAATTTAAAGGAATTATCATTTTTTATTATAAAATCAAAATTCACAAATAAATTATTAAGATGATCATATTTTAAGCAATTTATATTTATTCTTTTATAATATGAAGCCATTTGTTTCTTCTGTAATTAAAATAAAATCTGATATCAAATAATTTTTAAATTTCTAATAATCCACTCAACTCAAATTTTGTTTTACCCAAAAAAACTGTTATTTAGTTATTAAGCATTATATTTTTAATTGTTTTATTAATATTGCTTTTATTGTTGTTATTATTTATTAATCTTTATATTTGTAAATGGGTTTTTATTTTTACCCCATTCTTTCTATAATTTAATACTATTATTCATGTCAAATTTGAATAAAACATTCTTATGTTAAACTATTTCCATAAATGTATTGTTCTATCAATCATTGTAAAAACTTATGAATAATATGGAAATTGTAATATATATATTCTGTAATTAATTACACGGCACACTGATTATCCAATAATTAATAATAATCTGAGTCTTAATAGTAATATGTATATTGATTGCCGAATCTGTTAAGTCTTTTAATAAAGGGTATGCATTTATAAAAGAATGATTTGAGTTAAAAGACACAATTTTTTATTACATAATTATTTTGTGAACTTTTTAGATTAAATTTTTGACGGACTTCCCATGACTTTGTATGCTCATCTGCATTACGCAATATAATTTATAGATTTTTATTTTTTATAATAATAATAAACTATATATAAAAGAATAAACTATGGTGGCAATATATAGTCAATAATAAGTGCAAACAGTGGACTAGTTTCACGGTCATGCACTTTTAAGTGAAACGTTTACTTAGAATCCGACCGATTTTTATCGCATGTCCTCAATTGGTTTCACCTTAACTCACTTCTTCTATTCTTTCAAGCATACTATTCAAGATAAAGACTTATGAAGTTAGAGCATATCAACATTTATATTAAATAAAAAATCGTTTTTAAGTTCAACTACAAGCGATTAAGAAGTTTTTTAATCGATTTTATGGTGCGGTCTTTAAAGCTTCACTGGACTAGACCGCACCGATTATAATGGCGAAAATATGAATTTGGCTACACCATATTATTCCAAATGTCTGGAGAATAATACACGGTATAGAAATGACTTCGATTCATTATAACAAGATAACTGCATTCGGAGATTTATTGCCTCATACCACTGAATTCTCCCTCTTTATGTGTACCGGACTTAAATGCCTAAATCAAGGCATGGAGGTTTTATTTTTTTAAATTTTAATACCAAAGCTATATGCAACTTAGTAACTCTATGAAAAATTTAATCAGTTTGTAATGGTTTTTTTTTTGAGAAGATCAAAACAATTTAAAAAATTGTGTAATTAAAAAGATATGAGTAGGCCATTATCAAAGACGACTTAAGACCAATTTTTTCGTCTTATTTAAGTGGTTTTTATTTTAATAATTCATATTATTTTTGATAATTTATATTATTCAAAAAGTGTCCTACCTAGATGTACATAAATATCGCAAAAAACCGACTCAAACCCATATGAAAATCGAGTTGAATATTAGCTTTATTATAAAAATCGACTGTTTTGCACGTAATGTTGGTGTTAAAGTCAAAAATAATTTTAATGGTTGAGAGTCGTCTTTGATACTAGGCAACTCATATAATATTTCATTTCCTCAAATTCAATAATATACAGTAAATATTATAAGACTTCGTATCCCTCCTCAATATACAAAAAAATATTGGTAAAATTTTAATCGTTAAT
Organism: Agraylea sexmaculata; assembly: GCA_022606485.1. NCBI lineage: Eukaryota > Metazoa > Arthropoda > Insecta > Trichoptera > Hydroptilidae > Agraylea > Agraylea sexmaculata. The sequence continues at coordinate 45,827 of JAGTTH010004476.1, read as the reverse complement.
GGTATAAATAAAATTGAATAAATATACAACACCCAAGTGGAACTAAAAAATGAATATGATTGTTCGACATTTTGACAAAACTATAAACTTAATTCCTAATTCTTGTTTTATGTTTCATTTATCTTTATCTTATGTCTTTTTATTTATTTTCTATGTTGTGTTAACTATCTCCAATTTTCTTTTGTTAACTGCTATTTCAAAATTCATGTATAAAACTATAGGCTTCCCGATACTTTCGCGAAGCTGTTTTTTTAAATAAATAAAAAATAAAAAAGCTCAATCGAAAAATGAAAACGAAATCGAGAAAGAAATGAATTTTAGATGCATTTCGGGTTATTGGTATGGGTTTATATATTTTCATAGAATAAATATACAACACTTAAAGTGGAACTTAAAAAGTGATTATGAATCGATATATAATGCCATGGTAATTAATTCCTTGCTCTTGTTCTACGAATCACATGTACCTACTTAAATAAAATATTGATTTGCAAATAGCCATAACATTGATATAGTTGAGAGACCCTTTCCTGTGAGTATTATGATAGTTAGTTATAAATATAATGCGGTTATTGGTTGGCATCCCTAGATAAGAAGGCATTCCCTCGCCGATAACTGGTCGTAAGAGGGAATATAGCTCATTACAAGAGATGCTCGTATATAACGCACTTAATGAACCGTGCTTCCTCCTTACACTTATATATCCAACCATTAAAATTTGTGCTACTACTAATAATAGTTCTCCCATTATAGCCGTAGAATATCGATATTCTAGCCGATAATAAAGTTTGCACCCCTAAACACCGACTATGTTGCCACTGGCCTACTACCCCTTGAAGCAATTGAAGACCTTGCCGGAAAACAGACATTATATGTTACAAGAATCGAATTTTATAAAACAAAAGTGATCATATATTTTACGAGAATTTGAGAATATATTATTTACTTACTGAATATTTTGGTATGTTACAATTCCTTTATTTAATTTGAATTTTACATTGTTTATATAATCACAAAATATCTTATGAATTAGACTACCTATACCTATAACTCACGTGAGAAAAACATTTTTTAAGTTTGAATACTTAATTTTAAATAATAAAAAAAAGCATGTACAGATATAAAGATCAATAAACAATAACAAGAATAGTCTCTTCATCAACAAAAACAATTGTTTTGCATAAAACAAAATACCAGATTGATTGTTTAAAACCAAATTTGAATCGAGTGAATAATTTCAAAGTTATTTTATAATGAACTGACGTTTCCTCGAATCATATTTGGTTTTATTTAGATTAGTCAGGAAGTTAGTCATTTTAGTGTATTTTAGCATATGTTTATTACTCAAATCAAATATTTTGGTGTAAATATATAAAGCCAAAACAAAATATATAATATTTTGTTTTGGCTTTCATTCAATGTACACATTTGTATTATAAATAATAAGACATTCTTATAACTTTTCACAAAATATCGTTAGAAATAGGTAAGCTTCTGAAAGAGAAGCCCCTTGGGTTACTATGATTAGATGATAAGAGTAAAACTGTATGTTTAAATAAAATAAAATATTTTTATCGTACATTTTTATAATATTGATGTAACCGTTAATACACAAGATTTTTTTGCATTTTTGATAAAGTTTTCAATTATGTTGAGATTCAAGATTATTGAGTGGACAGACCATTGACATCTTAACACCCATCGCATATTTTATCTTTTATACAAACTACTTTAATCTAAATAACGATGCTTATAAGGAATGGAATACATTTATTTTTATTGAGTATAAATTTATTAAGCATTAAGAAAATTAATTACAATACCTTCATATAAATCCACTATAGTCATATATAATAATACATAGTTAGATGTTTAATCAAAATTCAATTCAAATGTACGGACTTATTCGCAAAGAGGATTCACGATACCGGATTTATTGTTTCCTCTCCAAATAAATACTTTAAACATGAAAAAAAGTTCAAACGGCGACAAAAAATAACGAGTAAAAGGGAAAGCTTCGTCGTATAAATAAAATAGTGATAAAGAGTAACAAAATGTGATGTCAACAGTGCGAAAAATCCCCAATGACGTTAATGTGTCACATTAGATTATACTGTCTGAAAATCACTCGTGCATTGCTTAATTTAAATACTGAATACTAATAAAAAAGCGACTAAGAGACGTGGCAAATCACGAATTGGAGATTTAAATCCCGTATTGCTGTGCGATTTTGAAACGTGATCCTTTAAGCTCGACGTTAATGAATAAACTATTTTTGTCTTTTTTATTCGACCTTAGCAGAAGCCATAGAAAAACAAATGTAATAATAATATAATTTTAAATTTCTATTAAAATTAAAAAACAATATTAAATTTAATAATATAAGGTGTATTTCATGACACATAAATATGTTTTTCGAATCTTGTACATGTTGAGTGTAGTAAAGTAATTTTTAATATACAAGGACTACAATTTTATAATTCTTTGTGCTTTTAAGACCTTATGGAACTGAGAAATGTTTGTTTAATAAATCTTATTTTAATTAGTTACTTCTTGAAAAAATATCTATGTTATAAAACATTAAAAATTAAAAAAACCATACTTGGTGTATTTATCTCTCTTTTTGTCTACCTCAACTTTTTGTGTACCTTATATAAATTAATGAATAAATAGAATGTAAAGATTTATAAAAAAAAATATCTGTTTTCAAAAAGATTATTTATTTGTACATTAAATAAAAAAACAAATCGATTTAATTATAATATTAATAGTATTATAATAAAACACATATTATGTAGGTAATCTTTGGGATTGAACTGGACTTGATAGAAAAACACAATTAAATTCAATTTTATCAATATTTATTAAATGGTATATTAGTAATTGATGCTTGAATTTAAAAAAAATATTGAATTAATTTAAATGCAAAATATAACATGTAGTGGCAATATTTGATTTGTTTGAAGTACACACAATAATAACTGAAAACGGCCGGGTTTTTACATTGTTACATATAAAGAGTGTTCAATAAATATTATTTTTTTATATAAAATCAGAGAGCAGGGCTTTTTGTGTAGGTTTTTGTCCCTTTGTGTATGTCGGGTCACGTAAATTTAAAATGCGAAAATTAAAATTCGCTCAGTGTTGTCGGTGATAGGCGAGGCTACGGGCCCATGAAATATATGCTTCCTGTAAATGCCGAATTCCGAATATTCGACCACCTGATTTATTTTCGATCTGATTCCAATACGAACGACACGTATTTATTTACCTTTTTTTACCCGTCTATAACAACAAATATACGTATATTTTTAAAGCTGAAATGGTCGGAATTCCGGCATGTTGTCGACACTGATATCACAACGGACTTGATATTATTATTTGAATGTTAGACGCAACGATATAAGTATATTATATTAAAAACTATCTCAGTATGAAATAATATCTTATTTCATCGATTTTGAATTTTGTAATAAATATATATTACAATCCCTTTATTATGCATAAGTTTTTACAATGATTGAGAGAACAATACATCTTTGGAAATAGTCTTAGGTGTAAAGAGTGTATAATTCTTTTTACCTATAACTAACATGAGAATGTTTTATTTAAATTTAACATGAATAATACTATTAAATTATTGAAAGAATGGGAAAAAATAAAAACCAATTTACAAATATAAGAATAAATAAATAATAGCAACAATAAAGGCAATATTAACAAAACAGTTTGTTTGGGTAAAACCAAATTTGAGTTGAGTGGATTATTAGAAAATTACATTTTATTTTTAAAAACAATATCAGTTTTGTTTGTTCATTGGTAAAATGATCTTAGGTTTCCTCGAGGCATATTTGGTTTTATTTACATGTCTTATGATTGGGTTAGTCGGGAAGTTAGTCATTTTAGTGTAATGTTTTTTACTCAAATCTGCGATATTTGCTTTGATCATTTTAACCAATGTCCTCGTGGACTTCTTTAAGAAATGTGCCAGGTTCAAGATCTAAGGCCATCTTAAGACACTTGTTTTGGACAATTTGAATTTTATTGATATGACTTTGTATTTTAATAAATATGAACGTATATCAAAGTACCGCTATAATTGGAAATATAATGGTCGAGATTATATAAATGTAAACGGAAGCAATCTGAACGAACCCCTGTTCAATAATGGATCTCAAGGGACTGGAAATAGTGATCTAGATTAGATGTTGATAAGGAATTCAAAACAAATTAAAGTTGCCCATAAATAAAAAAATATATTATACAACAATCAATATTCGCATGAGTTATTATATTTTTTCCTTATAATTCAGCCATTGTCCTAATCAGTCCATTGAATACTTTTTTAGGCTTAGGTTTTTATAAATTTTAATCTTTTAGACACAAAAATCTGTTAATTTATTGATCTTAACACTAATTGCAAAGGTAATCAACAGAGCGGCTCTGCTCGACCAAATAATTGCCTCAGTATTCACTTTACAATCCAGTAAATAAGAGTAAACATGGATCAAGAAGATCGATCGGAATTTAACTAAAATTATTCCCGACAATGAAATAAAATGAGCTAATTACAGTTCATGTGGTAAAATTAAAATTATGATTTTAGAAAAATATCACACACTAAAGAATAAATATTATGAATTAAAAGTTGGATTAGATTAAATGCTGATATGCAGGTTTTCCAAAATAATTTTATAATAGTATTTTCTTGAATTAATTAAATTTAATTCATAAGTGACAAGTTGATACTACTTAGTTTATTAAATAAAAAATAGAAAAGGTGGTAGTTTAATACATTCAATATAAATTATTGATCTTTGTAGAATTCCATGTAATAATAATATTAATACATTTTTAACGAATCTGATTTGTACATATTTAAAGAAATAAACAATATATTTTTAAATCAATAAAATCACCCAATCCGTTTATTGAAACGATAATATTTTATAATAACGCCCATTCATATGAAGATGATACAAGGCTTAAATTAAAAATATTACTCGAATATATTATTTATATAATTGAGGGTATTTGGTTGCGGTAGAGAGAGTGTCAGTAACAGACATTGTCCTCGACAGGCTCTTCTAATTATCAAGCCACGTTCTTCGTCAGCTTTTTACGTTAAGCCGAGTTACTTTAATTTGCTTACCACATCAAACTAATTCCTTACACTCGCTTCAAATTAAAGGGAAAATGTTCACGCTCAAAGAATCCTCTATGTTTTCATTTTTAAAGGGGGTGAGTTTTTTAAATATATTATTTTTACCCGTTAGAGTATGCATTAAAGAAAAGATCTCGAGTTTTTTTATTATTGTTTACTTAAAATATTTTCTTCGCATTCTCGGTACGACCTTTCAGAAAATAAAGTAAGAAACAAGATAGTGATGCAAAATGTTGCCGGGTGAGAAAATTAAAAAACACTTTTCGAAATATTTTAAATATAATACAATTTCTTTATTATGTATAAGTTTTAACAATGATTGATAGAATAATACATCTGTGGAAATAGTCTTAAGTGTACAGAGTGTATAAATCTTTTTACCTATAACTAACATGAGAATTTTTTTTTTTAATTTGACATGAATAATAGTATTAAATTATATAAAGAATGGGAAAAAAAACTAAAAACCTATATAAAAATATGAAGATTCATTAATAACAATAACAAAATATAATGCTTAAAAACTAAATAACAATTTGTTTGGGTAAAAATATTTTAAATGGTAGTGTTTAATTTACATAATTATTTAATAAAATGAATATTTTTTTAAATATTTTCATTAAGCATTCAATAATCACTGTAATCGTTTTAGTTTCCCAATAAAAAAAATTCCATCCTTCTTTGTTTTCATTTCTTTGTTTTTTCATAAATATTAACTATTAAATTAAATTTATAAAAAAATCTACATCAGTTTTTTTCCATAAATGTATTGTATTATTAATTTTATTAAGTTTATCTAATCATAATATTAAAATAAAATTTACTTACTTATTTTGTTGCTAATTTAGAACTATAGTTAAATATACTTTCACTTATCAAAACATGATATTATGAATATTTAATAAAAAAATTTGTAACAGGTGAAGCAAAAGTCCCGCTACCAGATTTTTTATTTCGCTCTATATTGGTTATGTGATGTATAGATCAGTTTTATTTTAAGAATAGTGTCACGTAAATGCATCAATTTTATAATAAATAAATTTACGCTACAAAAACTAGCAGAAATTGTTTATACAATATTTATTTTCAACATTATTGGCAGTTGAAAATGGTAGTTTAATTTAAATATTTTTTTGTTATAAAAATTGTAAATAAGTCCTAAGTTTTTTTAATATATAAGTAACGGGTGAGTTTAAAGTTTCGCTACAATTTTTATTGCACGCCATCTTGTTTATGTGACGTTTAGATCAGTTACGCTTTAAGCATTATATGGTGTTGACGCCCCAATTGTATAATAAATAAATATACGCCACAAAAACAAGCAGAAATAGTGACAATATTAATTTTCCACAAGATGTTGCTTATTTGCAATTTTTTTTATTAATATGTCCCAAATCAAATTGCCCATTATTTATGTTAAATGTAGGTTTTTTGCGGCAGCTTGATGTAGTACTGGCAAATAGATTTTTTTAACTATCACCGAATTCTAACATTCGTGTGTCAGTTTACGTTTTATTAAATGAAAGCTTACCTGTGCATACATAGGTTGAACTTGTTGCGCGTAGCTTGCGTGATATAAAATCAGTATTCAGTCCATATAGCTTCTTTTCTTGGTCGCACAATGGTTAGCAAACAAGAGAGTTGGGCTAAGCAGTGATTGAATTATATGGTTTAGGTGTATGAAAGGTTTGTGATTTTTCCATGTGGGGTCAAGTCTCAATCACCGGCCGATTGTCGCCCATGTACTTTTATCCCAAACATAACGTATTTACTGCCTTCACCATATACCCAATAAAAGTACTACGTGATTGTGTTTGTTTTGCCGCGAGAATATTCTACATACACATATGAGGGACTAAAATATATATAAAAAAAAGGATAACGGATGACTTCCTTGTTTGAACTTATACTGTATTCAAGAAAGCTGAACAAAGAATGTATGTACTTAAAATAACTCATATACAAAAGCTCCAAATAATCCAAAACAAGTGCCTTAAAATGATATTAAACTTGGGTCCTGGAACGTACCTTAGAGAGATTCATGAGATTATCAAAATGAAAACAGTAGAGGAGTTTATCACTGACTTAAGCAATAAACACTATAACAAAATGGTTAACTTCTCCACTAACTCTTTAATACAAAATGTTAAAAAAATCAAATATGTTTCAAATAAGCGAAACTTTAAATTACCACTAAAATGTTGAGAGATATTCCTTAAAAATTCTTTAACATATCTTTCTTCACAAACACATCTGATTTTGTCTGTCATTAATGATTTTACTATATTCGTGTTTCACAATATTTTTGTTTTATTCATATAGTATTAAGTATATGTTTGTGTAATTCTAAGTTTATTTATTTTTTTATTATTTATTATGTATAATATTTATATATATTTTAGTAGTTCTACAAGTGGGTTTTTGTATTTTTCCCATAAATTATGTTATGACTTATTAATTATTTTAAATATCAATTGATTATACTCCGTATTAAAATAAGTAAAAGACTAAGTCTATAAACTTAACACTGTAACAACTAATCATAATGTATCAAAACATTGTACACAAATTATATTTAATAAAGAAATTATATAATAAAAATACTTAAAATAAAATAACCAACCCAACATACTCATGCTCTCAATTAAATAGTCCTTTAGAAATGTAAAGGATATTTGGTATCGGTTACAAATAGATATGTTTGTATTTTAAATCGATAATTAGGGTAATTTTAATTGAAATTGTCAATTTGTTAATATTTGCATATGTTTGGTTTTTTAATAGGACCGTTATATTTTGAGCTTTGATTTCGATTTTGCTTTAAAGTAGTTTTTTTATCGATTATTTGCATTTTTTATTTTAATTATAAAAATGTAGAATTAATATGCATTATCAAATTAAATACCTCTCAAAATATTTTGAATTTATTTAATAATTTCAATCAATAATGTTTTTAGATGCTCTGCTTTGTTTTTAATACGAAATTAATTAGTTGTTTGTTCATTCGAAAGAAGTGTGAATTTAAAAGCATTATTTTAATTGTAGTAAAATGATGTTATTAAATATTATTCTTCCATCTGGCAACACAGATGGTTTAGGGGTGCACTCGTACAGATATACAACATACACACACGGTCAACAATTATAGATATAATGTTGTCTGGCTTGAATAATATCTATCCAGTAATTAAAATACCTTTATTATATACGAATTTGATTAAACGTTGAAATAATTAAATAATACGAGGAATTGTAACCGAATATTATTTGATGTGGAATCAAAACTATTCTATGATTTGTTTGAATTAATCATATTGAGATTCGAGGAATATTTCACATAAAATTTTTTTTTACGTCAATGTAATTTTAATCCTTTTTTATTATTTATCTGGAAAATAACGATGATTATTCAGTTATTTTATTATTAATTGAGTAATTGTTTATCGTACTGTATCATCTCATATTTATCATCGTCCGTTAGAATACTACGGAATTTTTATTAAATCTATTTGTATTTTAAATCGATATTTTAATACAATATTGTTGTCTGCCTTGAGTTAGTTCTATCTACTAATTAAAATACCTTTATTACGTGTGAATTTGATACAACCAAAATTAATTGAATAATACGAGAAATTGTAACCAAATATTATACGATATGGAACGAAAACTGTAATATGTTATTGAGTGATTTATTTGAACTATTTATATACATACATTTATTGGGATTAACAGAATATTTCGAAAAAATATATATTTTTAATTATAATCTTTACGTTGTTGTAATTTTATTCATTTTAATTGATATAAACATTTTTATGCCGCATATTTAAGATTTTTGCATATTATTCGATTTTTTTAATTATTATTTGAATAATTGTTAAATATTACATACGGTGTCATCTCATCTTTTTATTTTCTAAACTATCCTAACCAATGAATCTATAGAATTATCATGTGTATTGTTTATATACATTAAAACATGGCCGGCACTTCTACATGCGCATATTATACATATACTGGACACATAAGCAGGCTGTGGCAACCTGCAAAAAAGTAGTCCTTAAAATCTGGCACTCGGGAACAACCAGATTTTTCTTACAAAAACATCCGAATTAATGTTAATTCTTTACATAGTGACATATTATTTGTCGTTGAATATATAAAGCATTTTTAAGGATGCACTTTACCATATTAAGTAAAGTATCAGCAGTAAGCAGCTTGGAAAAACTTTGGTGACAAATTCATATTTTGTGATGTCTTTCAAAATATTATTGACACATAGATATAAACATAAGATATCGCATGAGTGACTAAATTCGTGTTTAGTCCAAGTGGATCAAGTGGCCAAAAACATGAGTTACCTGGCAAACATTATACTGTAAACATCTCTCTTCATATCTTCAGTTATATTTCACAGTAAAATGGGTAAATGCATTGTTACTACATGTCATATGAACTCAAATACATCTAGGCTCTGTTTTTACCCAAGACTACTTCTTTATGATGTATAAAGTATTGTCACAACCACTCTCAGAGGCCATTAGAAATGTGTTCAGTGAGGGAGATACACTCATGCTTTGATTGATACGAATTATTTATATGCAATGCGATATCTTATGTTTATATCTATCATTGTTCTGTACTTTGTATTATAGCAGTGTAGGTTCCACGATATCTTTAAATAAATAGTATGTACAGTTTTTTGTAATTTGTTTAATTGATTAACAAAGTATATTCTATTTATTGGAAATAGAGTTGAGCCAGGTCACGGGCATATTATCAATGTATGGAGACAGAATTCAGAAGACAAGTATTCTATTCAAGTTCTCTGGATGGTTTTCTATTGAAGACTGAACAGAACACGTAATCTATTTAATTGATTTGGAACTGGATTCTCGACGCCTTTTCCAAGTTTCCATACTAATTGCACAAGCTGCACTTTCTGGCCACGATAACGTCTTTGCATATTATATGCTCCATTATAACGATTGAAAATTAACTAAATTATTCCATGACATTGATCGATAGGGATATAGTAATATAATAAATCAATAACAATGCGGAAATGAAAGATATTTTAAGTGTTATTCAAAAATGAAATCATAATTTGTAAACATTTTAATGTAAAACTAAACTCCATCAAATATGATATAGAAATATATCAGTGACTTTTTTTAGTACATTTTTAGTATATATTATTAACAATTTAGGCAAGTACAAAGAAGAGCATTTCTTCTGAATATTTTCGATTCATATAAGATGTCGAGAGAGAACACATTGTAAAAAAAATCATTTTTGTATTAAAATCCTCGAACACGTTATAAATAAATTCACAAAGAATACAAGGGATATCAGTTTTACATTATTTTGTGAAGAACATTATTAGTGATTAGATTTTTAATGATGCTTTTCAAAAATATTATAGTTTGGAAACGTTCAATATTTTTTTTTTACTTTGCTTCGGACAGAGAATTTCCAAGAAAAGACTCAATTTCTACCTTTTCGTTTCAATAAGCGTTTTCGCCGCCGTGTTAACTAAAAAAAAACTTTTCCATCTGACAATCGTTTAATTTTACCACAAACTTCGGTTCCTTTTTTTCACGCTTAGATAGACAGGAACTAAATATTTGAGATGGTTTTGGTGGACGCTAGTTTTTGTATGGCAACTTCATTAGTTACTAAAGTCTTGAGACAAGTCTTATTTCTCTATTTCTTTTATTTTTTTATATGAAAATACTGTACTTTAGTTTACATATTAAAGCCCGAAGATCATTTCTTGGATACAATTCAAATTCAATATAATAGTGTAATGAGAATTGTACGCGTACGGTGCGTATGCATGTACAGCAATCCTTTCAAGCTGTAGTCTATTCGTATACGTATCAATATTATCGGCTTTAGTACGATTCATTCATATTACACCATTATATTGATTTTTCTGTGGGTAAAGTGGTTATATTTATGAGAATGAGAATTATTATAATATCAGCAAACTATTTTTTATATTTATTCACGGATCAATTTAAATAATGGTTTACCCGAACTTTAAATGCATTTCTTTAAAGTCTTATTATAAAAAATGACAAAATTGCAGATAATTTAAAAATTTGCTACTCCATATATAAAAAAATATTATATTTATATATATATATATATAAACAACACATATATATATATATATATATATATATATATAATTAATATAATATACTCACAATATATTATCTACTGTGAGGTTTATTTTAAAATAAATAATTTTAAAAATGCCAAAATAAAATAGAGTATAATATTGAGCTCTAAAAATTTGTAGCAGGTGTGCGTTTATTTATGTTATACATATATTTTTCTAGTAATATTATAAAGTGGGCTTCTGTTAGTTTCTTATGTTTTATTAAAAACGAATTCTCGAAGTGGTTGATAATTTTTTTTGTCAAAAGTTTGTGAGAGTGGATTTATGCTTGAATGCTCATTTTCTTAATTAACGGACTTCTTGTTATACGATAATTTAAAAAATCTAACAGGGAGGACAGTTGTCACAGTAAGCTGAGGTTAACGCATGGATGATCTCATATGAATAGCAGAAAAATAAAGAAGACAAGCTGTAAGCAAAGGAAGGAAAGTCTGTAAGAATGTGTACTTTCTTCCGTTATATTATCCGAAGCGAACCTTTCGAGCACTCACAGATATTAAGAAACTACGAGTATGGGGAATTACAAGCGATGCCTTAGCCGCACACGAAAATACATATATACATACAAGCCTATTTCAAAATTACCCGCAATTTAATATTTATCCCATGGCAAAAAACAGCCGACCGTGTGCCTGTTCAAATTTGCATGATGTGTTAAAGGCGATGAAGTAAGGCGGTAAATTATATAACAAAAGACATGGAGGCTTTCTCTTCCAACAATAATCGCTTACTTATCATCACTCGTTGAAAATCGATAAAAGCTTAAGCACGCTCTTTATATTTTCAACAGCCTAAAAACTGGAAAGGATTGATACATTTTTTAATATGTTTTTTAAATATATTCTATTGAGATTTTCACTATCTTACAAGCAGTCATTTGTTAAAATAATAAATAGGTTCAGTATTTTTTTCAGTACATACCTACATTTCTTTTATTGATACTCAAATAATTAAATGTAAGGAATGGTACATTAAATGTCACACACTTTCAATAATGGTCTTGCGTATTTACTTATTAGGTGATTGACCGCCTGATTTGAATTTGTATTATTATAAGCATACGTCATAGATTTCATGAAACAACAATAGTACGTAAACAAAAACATAACCTCAAACGGCACACACGGTCAGCAACCTGAGACATTATGAAAACATGTTTACAATATTATTTCTTGTTGATGCAAATACGGTCAGCAACCTTAGGAGTTATGACAACATAGTTGTTTATTAGTTTGAACTTGTACTTGAAAATGAATTTTGTTTTTGTTATGCCGAATAATAATAACCGAATGTTCACATACTGTCATCATAAATTATTTCATTATTATTAAATTATTTTTTATACAAAAAAAAATCTTAGGCCCCCTTTAATATATTTTTAATGATCATACTGGCATAACATAATTACGATAAGATTTTAGTGTCAATTAAAAACACGTTAGATAGGATACGATAGGATAGGATGAAAATTGTAAATAAGTCCTAAGTTTTATAATATATAAGCAACGGGTGGGTTTAAAGTTCCGCTACAATTTTTATTGCACGCCATCTTGGTTATGTGACGTTTTGATCAGTTTTACTTTAAGCATTATATGGTGTTGACGCTCCAATTGTAAAATAAATAAATAAACGCCAAAAAAACAAGCAGAAATAGTGACAATATTTATTTTCAAGAAAATGGTACTTTTTTTTACTACTATGTCCCAAATCAAAATGCTGTTATTTTCTAACATTTATGTGTCTGTTTACATTTTATTAAAAGAAAGTTTATGATTATGTGAAGTTTAGATCCGTTTCGCTTTAAGCATTGTAATAGTGAAGATATTTTTTTTCAACTTTTTAGGTATTAAGAAATAAAATATAGTTAATAATACGATAAATATGAGGAATATTTTCTTATCATAATATATTTTGGGAGTAGGAAATTATTAATACTATAACAAAATATAGTATTTATTGACTGTTAATTGAAGTTCAATCAATATTACATAACATTCTTTAATTTAAATTTATATTACATAACAAAATTACATATATTATTACATTATTACATAACAAGTCATTTGAGACAAAACCTGATTGAAAATCATTAGCCAATTAATTAAACTAACATTATAGAATTTTCATTTATGATAATCGTGCAATTACAATTGATCTTGCTTGACGTAAAATATGTTTTTAATATAAAAAAAAATCAAATCCACATCAATTCCTGAAAAATCAAAAGTCCAAAGTTTTCACGCAAAAGGGCCAAGTTACCGTTAATTCTTTGAACTTCAAACACGGTGGACTGAATTATCGGCTGGTGGAAAGTTTTCGCTTTACCTTTGAAGGAGCTTCAAAGGTAAGAATAAAAAATAAAAGACTGGCCGAAGGCACAAAATTATTTGACTCAAAGGCAACTAGTAGTACAGAAACTTCATGGGCTTCATTACTGAAAAATAGCAGTACCTAATTTAAAACATTATCAACAGTTCCTTAGAGTACAATCTCTTTATTTATCAGTCCTTTTGTTGAGAAACAGTCTCATCTTTCTTTTGACAACTTGAAAACTTTATATTTATCACACCAAGCGTATTGAAACTTATTCAAGGACAACGTTTAGTTTTAATTGAGTCCGTCGTATTTCGATTTGATTTTTTTTAATTGTTAAGGTTTCTGCAATTATTAAACTAAAATGCCTCATCTGATTTAAAGAAAAATATACAACATAATAAATTAATTCATTCGTCCGCAATCTTTAAAAAAACGATAAATCGTCTCCAGGTTTACACAAATTTTCTACATTGTGAAATTGTAATGGTTAAATGAATCATCAACAAGTACATTTATTAATCATATAAAATCTGTTAGTAAGATATGTACACTGATTTTATTATTTATTTTACAATTCAAAAACCGTTCTGAATTTAGAAATGAAATTGAAAGTGTTGTTGTAAAAAAGTGTTTTGTGCCTGAATAAAATAACAGTTGATTGTATCTAGAATCAGGTTCATGAACAAGTTCAGGTAATTTAATTCAGAAAAGGTTGTACGATAAGGCTAAGTGCAGTACATTCAACGTGACCGTAGTGCAAAATGTAAGAAAAGGCACGTGACAAAATAAAATCCTTGGTTTGATTCGATTAATAAATAATTGGACTATTCTGGTATTACTTATACTTTTATACAAGCAAAGCTGTCAGAAGTATTTCAAAGATTACCAACACTTTCTATACTTTTGCCCAATGTGACACGTTTCACATGTCTGATATTTTTGACAAAGCGAAAATTATATTCTGACAATCTTCTAATATGTCACATTATTCTTCACTAAATATGTGGCAAATTTTATCTAACATACTAAATACACATACTTATATGATAACATAAACTATTTATTTTGATATATTATATGATATGATTCTAAGAGTTTATCGAGTGATATGGATAAAAATAATCATCGGAAAGTGTGATAGTTAGTTAGCTAAATTTGCATATAATCACGAGAAAGGTTATCAAAAAAAAATACAAGGTTTGAAAGGCAATTCTTTAAATTTTTTATAAGAAACAACTTAAAACATGCTTAAAATAATGTAAAAGATATATTAAATATACTGATTCTCTGTATGTGTCTAAAGAAAAAATAATCAGACTTTATTTATTACTTTAAAAAAATATATGAAATTCTACTCAGAATTCAACACGATCAATAATTTAAAATAATGTATTAAATACTTGTATGGACTTTAATGGCACCTACCTATTTTCAAAACTAAATAGGTATATTTTAAGCCAACAAGTTCACACATATTTCGTGGGTATTATAATAATTTATTATTATAAATATTAAAACAACCCCAAGGTATATCTCTTCGTCAATTAACAAAATTTGCATGCAACTTGATTGATTAGTGTAATTTTAAATAAATATGGTAATAAATATTCTCACACAATTACCTTATCATTTTTACAAACTATCCATTACTGTGCAAGTTTCAAGAAACGGTTTTATTTCCAATGGGTTACCTATAGTATATTGGGAATGAAATTGTGTATGGAGAAGTCTTTACATGTGTATTTCATTCATTGTAATGCATTCAATGCGATCTTATTTTGTGGTAGTCGAATCAAAATCTACTCAGTCATCGATTTGGAATGTCCTTTGGCCATTGGATTTCTTCCCTTATTTAAAGTATGGGGTGGTTTTGGTGACCGTAGCAAACAGGGCGCCAGATGTTCTACGCTACACCGATGACAATAATATTCGTACACCGCAAGTATAATGTGCTACAATAATACAAATTATTACACCCATACTAGAAAAAATTATTATGAATTTAAGCATAATATTATTTTATTTTATCTTATTTAAATTTACATTGAGAAAATTATATATGAAAATTTAGGCATATTAGACAATCCAAATAAGAACTTAACTAATATTCCTATAGGTTGTGCCTAAATATAAAATCCATAATTTACTATGTTATATATAGATATCCCGATCGCTATATGAGCCTAGATATGTTGGTATATTATAATTATTAATATTTTTATTCTTAAAATGGGTTATTATAACCCGATATTAATAAAATTTGGAGTTTTACATGTATAGCTCAATTAACATAAAAAATGTTTAAAGAATTAAGATGAACATCATTTGATTGATGGAATCCCATTTTATTTTGATAAAATTAAAACAAAAAATTCCACTTTTTTGACAAAATAAAAGTGTCTACGAGTCCTTTCATGAAGTCTCAGAATCAGACATTTTTTTATAAAAAATCCATTGAAGACCTTTTGTTTTTTTTATATAAATATTTCTAAAAATTATGTCCTTTTTGTGGATTGATTAATTTCGCATCTCATAAATTATTATTTTTTCAAACTGAAATAGGTGATAAGTTATATTATATGTACATATACACCTAATAATAATGTGATATATCATATCTCAGTTAAACTGAACGTATACGGGCCCCATTAGTTTCATAGATTAAATTATTAATTTTTATAAATAATATTCAATGTTTTAATGAACCCATTCAAACACATCTTATGTATATATTTAATTTTATTTAAAAAGTCTCCAATATTGGAATGTATGTCGGTACAAAGATATTTTATTCAGCATTTGGACGTACAATCCAGAGCAATAATATCAGTCTGTCGTCGTCTTGTTGAATTGATATTCAAAACGGATATACTCAAACGATATCTGATTCCAAGCATCATCCAGACCAAAATAATCACAACAAAAACGTCTACATTGTCTGCAAAACCAATATGTCTCCAAATTGTACTCTCGTATCGATTGAATATACACAAAAAAAAACATGAAACAATACCACGCTATTTCGATGGATAAATAAGCTTGTGTATCATTATCGTACGTAATTGAAATAAAAATAAGAGAAAGCATATTTTCGTTTGTAATTCGATTGGGCTTGTAGAGCCTCTTGGTAGCTTATTATTTGCTAATGATGAAACATTCATAAAAATCTGTCTTTATTAGTAACTGTTGGGCTGTTTCTTATTATCATCAATCGATAGCCTATTTATTGAACATATCAAGGAAATACATAATAATATTATATTCAATATCTTTTATTCCAATGAATACTTAATTTAATTTCGGAATTGCTCCATACATAATTATTTTTTTACCGGTGGATACTCTTTTTTAAACCCCTTCGCAAGATTTGATTACTAATTGCTAATTTTATTTTAAGTCTATATTTATACTTCGATTTTTGGGTCAAACATTTTTTTTTATTTGAATATAAATGTTCATAAGAGCTTTTTTACAGACAAGACAAAAGTTATTATAATAAAAAAGGTCCAAGTCATATATGAAAAGTATATAAAAATAAATTATATTATTAAATAACAATGTATGTATATATAAATAGAATGTTTATAAAATAATATAAAATAAAAATAAAGTAAGGTGTAGGAATTTATATGTTATTATATAAGATCGCTCATAAACCAGCCTTGTAGGTGGCAGAATTGGTGGAAAAGAGTTCACCCAAGTACGCAAAGTCATTGTAGCTTATTCAAAGGAAAATAAAATGGGTAGTTGGATGAGGAATACATTTAATATTATTTATTCATCGAAATAAAATAAAAGAAATCCTTTTCAATTGAGTTTAAATATTTATTAAAATTCTAAATAATATGCTTAGGAAATTAAATAAAATGCTAAAATTCGATTAGTTGCTTTATAAAAAAACAACACATATATTTGTAAATTATGTAGGTATATACACCTATACATCTATCTATACATATATAAAAGTATGGAAGAAATTAATTTTATTATTCATTTCACCCTTTATATTGAATTATATTAGGTTGATTAGGTCTTGTCGTCTATAACAACATTAATCCATAAACCTAATTTACAACCCTTGCATTTAAAAGGGATGAAATAGCTTTCGTCATATTCTTATTTGGACAAATCGTTCAGAGGAACCCAAAATCTTAACAATCAGATATAATATTATATGAATTTAATTATTTTAATTACAATTAATTTATAAATTATACAAATTTGTTTCATCATTTATTTGTATACGTCCTGATGGGCTTTTTGAGAAGGATTTTACAATTTTTTTATACACAACAATGTGTAAATTCATTGTCTGTTGTTGATATTTAGTTACACGAGTCGTCTCAGTATTTACCTTACAATCCAGTTAATCAGAGTAAAAGTGGACAATCGATCGGGATTTTATAAATATTTTTCTCAATCTCCTAGTGAATGATTTTCAACCGTTCAAATATATTTAAAAAAAAGTAGGTATTATAATATTAAGCTGTTGGGCAGTCAATATAATTTATTACGGTTTTATGTTGTTAATGAAGTGTAATTCAGAGTTTAATGATTGTTTTAAACGGATACACGTGTGTGGCAATATTGCAAGCTCAACAAGCGCCAATTATATAAACCATAAACTAGACTATAAATCCATTTGATCGTGTTTGAATTGTGAAATACGTTTTTACACGCTAGTAAACCGAAAACTAATGAAATTTCGTCATGTTTGCATACAACGTTTGTTTACATATTTTTGACACCGTATATAAATTCAAGCTACTTGAATAAAATATTACCAGAATAATCGTATGCTTATTTCAATCGAGATAATGCGAAAGGGACATTGAAACGGGGCAATAATATGAGAGAATGTACGTATCGAAACGTAAATCTTTTACAGTACTTCGTCAAATTTTATCACCGGGCTGTAAAAACTTAATGAGCCATTTGAATGAGTGTCTCGTAATTTACATGTTATGAACGCTTCCATAATGAATTGAAGAAAAGAGCGATTACAAGGAGGCTTTGATTACGGCGAACGATTAATTAATGAGTATTTCGATATAAAATCGAGCTTTAAATAATGGCATATTTGTTAAAATAAATCTGTATGAATATTTTGAATGGTTTATGTGTGTGCATTTGAAAACTGCAATCCCTTTTACAGTGAATGAATGGCTTTAGAATATTATATTGCCTCGTTTCATAGCTAAAACGATCCACTTTTATGGATTCTAAAAATATTCCACTCTATTACGGATAATCGAGAGACAATCACAATTATTATTCCTATACTGAGAATGGATTGCTTTTGAGACAAATAATTATAAAATTAATGTACCATTTATACGATCAATAGACGCAATAGAGTATTATCACTCAAAATATATTTTCTTTATTATCAACCATTCTTATTAGCCCTTAAATGTCATAATAAGAATATCCTTACTCACGTCTAAACAATTAAATTAATTAAAATAAATATTTTTTTGAGAGATCCGCAATAAATACATAGCGAATTAAAATCTCAATAAGTAAATTTGACGTCATGAAATTGAGTATTAATACATTTTAATAATTATTTATTTATAATATAATATATATATATATATATAGAATGAATATACATTATATTATAAATAAATAATAATTAAAATGAATTATTACTCAATTTCATAACGACAAGTAAATGTTAAATCCGAATAAGCTAAAGGTTAAAAGTGTTGTTTAAATTTGAAGTAGTGTTCACCTGAAGAATTTACCTTAACACGTTTAAATTTAGGCCTAATATCTATAAATATTTTAAATTTATATTATGTAGGTATTTGATATGATTTTTGCAAAAAAATCCCATACTTATTCAGTTTGTTTGTTTATGAATTTTAAATGAATTTTATATTATAACAAAAAATACTACATATTGTTAATATTGATGATTTTCTTTTAAATTACTTTATTGTAATAAAATAAAATAATTTCAAAAATCATAAAATTCAATGAGACTACTGTGGTTGAATTTGTTTATTAAATAATATTCAGCATGATATAAAATTTCATTCGGCGCTCATAATTCCCCATCTTTCGTGAGAATTTAGGTATACTTTTTACTTCAAAGAGAAGGGTATTTTGCATAAAAGTGAGTATTTTTTTCATAAATCTTAGACACGTTCCCCATTACGAGTATGGAGTCGTGATGTTGCTCTAATGAAAAATAAATTCACAGCTTACCCCAAAAATATTTTATAATATGAAAAAAATATATTGAAAATCCAATTTCAGCTACGCAAATGCACATAGCTGCAGATTCATTGTATGAAAAGGGGCTCATTAAAATTGCTCTTTATATTTGTGTATGGAATGATAATGAGTGTAAAGTTTGGAATCCTAGGGTCTCAGTTGTACCCTTGAGACAATCTTAAGTAGGATAGCTCATAAGCTAAACGAGCTTTAGCCTTACATATTCATAAGCCAACGACAAACGACTTCACTATATTGTGTCCCTAATTGTTCGTATTATTCAATTTATAATAGCATTTCAAAGGTAAACAACAAATCAAAGCCTAATGGTAATTTGATCCAAAGAAGTAAGGTAACTAAGCAATATACATATGTATGTGATTTTAATCAACGAATATTGTTGATTGATGAATATTAAATGAACTTAATAATTAATTAATGATAATTTTAAAGAAAAGTATTCATTAGTGAATAATTAATTATCACACGTGTCGGGAAAGGATTGCCCTAATTTGGAAAGGATTAAAAAAGGCCACAAAATGTTCAAATAAGAATGACTTGGTGTTTATAATAATTTTCCTTTGTTATTATTTTAACACATGTCTTTTTTACACTCATTTTTAAATAATTTTGTAACCTAAGGAAATCTACATAAATAATCAATTCTTTTACAATCCTAAAAAAAATAATTGACAAAACCATCTCAACTCTAATTACTCTTTATCTTTATATCATGTATACATGCATATATAATTTACATACGTACAAAATATATATTTTGAATTAATGATTATATTTTTTTTTAATATCGCGTTATACATAGATTAATTTATTAATAATTATATTAACAAATTGTAATTTTATTTTTTTTCCTGTCGATCAACGTAACTATTATTAGTTGCACCGGCGGCTTTGATCTACCTAATAATTGCTTTGATATTTCTCTTAAAATCCAGGAAATCAGAATAAACTTGGATAGAGACAATCGATCAGGATTAAATTAATATTATTCTCGATTCCAGTTATAATAACTGATCGAATATTTATTTTATTATTTACTAGCGAAACCATTATTTTGGTACATTTATAATAATACGTCATATAAAAATTTATAAAAAAATATTTTAAGCTCATTTTTAATTATTCAAAAAAGATTCACCTTGGTGTTTTTATTGTTGAAATATCTATAATAATTCCTTAAAAAATATTCTAATATTTTTATAAATATATTTGAAGGCTTTTTATTTTGAACAACAATATTCTGTGAGATCGTGTATAGCCTATATTAAATGTATTCATTAATCTGAGTATATTTCTTAAATAAGACGTGTATTGATACAAGTCAGGTCACGTAAAAATATCATTGAAATATCGAATTAGGGGCTCAAAATCTCAATAATTCGGGATCGCGCTTTAAGCAGGGGACTTATGAAAATGTCTGTTGGACCACAAAGGAGGCTCAAGATTGCTCTTATTTGTTTGGTGGCTAATGTCCAAGGATTAAAATGTCTCTTTGGCATTACTATCATCACTTTGGCTACATAATAATAATAACTTTTGCATTTGAAACATGCGAGTAGAATGTATGGCCTTCGCTTAAAAATGCATTATGCATCCATATCATAAACGGAGCACACCATCCCATATTTAAGCCTTAAAAATCTTTCCCTTTAGTATGCAGAATACCAATTTTCATACTGCACTCGCATATTTAATTTCCAGAAGGATGGCAAGTAAGCCTCCCGTTCTTGGAGTTTGGCCACACATACGAAGAAATTATTATAAAACTAGGGTAATTTTAATTGAAATTTGTTAATTTTTTTTATATTCTGCTTAGTTTTTTATTAGGACGGTTATATTTGAGTTTAGATATCATTTTTGCTTTAAAGTGTTTTTTTTTTATCGATTAGAAGATTTTTTTATTTAAAAAATGTGAAATCAAATTAAATACATCTTAAAATATTTTGAATTTATTGAATATTTTCAATCGATATTGTTACGAAGATAATATGTTTTTCATTTGAAAGAGGTTTGAATTTTTTAATTAAAATTATAAATAAAATAATACAATACGGTTTTCTCTCAGAGTCTCCTAATAAAAACTGTTTTTTGAGAATTGTCATTTATTATGCATTATTAAATATCTCTTATATTTAATATTATTATCATTAAAATACCCGTTTCGAAATTTTAGATATGTATTAATTGTAGTAAAATAATTGTATGAAATATTATTCTTCCATCTGGTAACGCTGATGGTTGAGGGACCCGCACATACATACACACACCTTAGACAAGTATATATATTATATATAAATCTTCAAATTGTATACAATACAAGTAAAAGGTCTCGCTGTGTGACGAGAAAGCCCAGCATAGTAATGAGTCTAAAATCCGTGGGATCTTAACGACATAAATCATGGACCCCCTTATCTGTTCACTAAAAACTAAATATATAAATTATTTTATACTCACAGTATATGTACAAGTATTATTAGTACCCAGATCAGTCAGGACATGTATCTCCTAATTAAACTAACCGAGCTCACGTCGAATTGAATTAATTCAGTTAACTCTTGATTTGTATATACATACATATATTAACTGGCACACGTCTTTAAAAAATACATTTTATGTGTCGCTGGGTGCTGTAAACTTATGTCTAGATTTATGTCCTCGTTGTGTAGTCCCATTTATTGTGAAGGTATATAAAGATGGGTTTATGTAGATGAAGAATAAATTATCACCACCTTCCAATGGCCACAAGAGAACGGAACAACATATTGATGTGTCTTATAAAATACGACTACATTATAACAACACATTATTATAAAAATACTGATTTAATTCAAAGAAGCTACTGTAACTGCAATTTTATGGGAAATGAGAGATTGCTTGTAATGTTCCCAAAATTTTTGTTCCACAACCAACTACTTTTGTATTATATAAATAGCATAATTCAAAATTAAGACTTATCCAGAGGCCAGATTAATCACAAACGGCGATGATTGGTGATTAGTAGCTTGCAGTAAGAAAGTTTTACGTTGTAATGTATATAAAAAATATCAACTTACAAAATAGAACAAACAAAAAAACGCATTCGTTCACATTCGATCTACATTATATAACTCATCATAATTTCAATTTTTGATAAATTATTTCATCAATTAGATTCATAATTGAAGGGCTGATTGCAATAACCTGTAAATAAACCAAAACTATCGATCTGTGTAAAAAAAACTTTTTATAAATATAATTTTACCTACCTTACCTACCTATTAAACAACCTTATTCATTCCAGCCCTTCAATTATTGTAAATTCCAAGTATTCGATTATTTGCGATAATTTTACTCTTAAAACATTTATTCTACCTATTTGGTGATGGCATTTTTATAATAGTAAAATTTCTATGTAAAATTGAATTTAGTAATTATTATATTATTTATTTATTTCTTATATAATATTTACGCGTTTAACGGCATTGACTAGTAGCAATACAATAAAAATATGGTAACCAAAAGAAGAAATATACAAGATAAAATGAATTTGCATGATTTAAATAATAAAGGAATAAAAAAAATGGAACATTATAATATAATCGTTTTAGATAAAAGTATCATCACATTTTTAAATGTGAATTATTTGATATCACTAGAGGCGGTACTTTTATTTCTTTCAACAATACAAAGTGATATTCCTTCGAAGCCTCCAGGTAATATTTTTGATTGTGGCCCTCTACTGTAAATATGGTTTATTTGAGACAAGATTCCGACGAAGATCTCCCGAGACTAATATATCTCTCTACATATATCCCCATCGTATTTTTACCAATAATGCTTCATTATTTATTCACAACGACAACGATGAAATTTCCAAAACAGTTACACATTCCTCAACAACGTTGTCGTGCTTAAAATACACAAGTACGCAATCAAACTAACCTTCCTTCACGATTAATCTAGCAAAACTTTTCAACTGGAATAGACTATTAATACACATTTATAATAATTATAATATATATTTTTTTGTAATATTTTTAATTTATTAAAACCCGCCATCTCTGGAAATTTTAGTAAAATACATATTTGTTCGGCCTTGATTCGAACCTGTTACTTTCTCTTAATGACCCACATTTATACTGTGTTAAAACATTCTCTTGTCGGTAATGTCAATCGGCTCGTTGGTCTAGGGGTATGATTTTCGCTTAGGGTGCGAGAGGTCCCGGGTTCAAATCCCGGACGAGCCCAATTGATTTTTTTAATGCGTAATTATATAAAAATGTGAAAGTAATTAAATGATAACAACAACGCAACACACTGATAAGCAATATCAAATTATTAAAATTAAATTCCGTTGCTAATGTCAATATCGTAAATTTTTATGTTTTTATTTTTTTTTGAATGAGGCAAATATAAAATATTATTATAAAGCTGTTATTGAAATTTATATTTATAATGCAGAGGACAAATATTTTATTATAATCATTTCATTAATAACGTTTCTTAAAATACTTTCTGTTTATTTTTAAATTTTAAATTATCATTACCTAATTAAACATTCATTAAAACATTCTTTAAAACTCACAAAATAAATCATGATGACATTAAAATCATTAAAATTGAAGATTTGTTATATAAAAGATATACCTAGTATATTTATTTAGAGAATCATTTATATAAATTTTGTTCTTTTAGAAACAACAACATATTAATTGAATGTTTGTCGGACAATTATTAGTTACTCTACCTGATAATCGCCATAGTATTTAGCTTACAATCCAGGAAATCAAAGTATACTTGGATCAAGACAATCGATTTGAATTTTATTATTATCTCTTATATATTTTTGGACTTGAGTGGGATTTGAACCCATGACCAAAGTATTTATAACCACTCGCCTTATCCCCTGAGTGATGAGCTGATATTTTGAATATTATATTTTTTTATTAATTATTTGAATATGCATTTTTTTATAATACAGTAAGAATATTTTATTAGTAAATTTTAATCATTATTGTTGTCGTATAGTCAGGTATGTTTCATGGAATATTTGTCAATAAAATGTCATACTCCAGTGTGTTTTGAAATATTGACTAATATTGCGTAATAAAAAATAAATTCCGTCCGTACAAAATGGAGAACACTTGGAATAGAAATTCGAGTTTCAATATATTTTTTCAGATTTTTCGACACATATCTGTATAGTATATATAATAAATTCGTATGGCAATTCTAGTCCCATTGTATCGATGGCCTGTACCAATTTACCCTCTACGCGTTCATCATTCGGTACGAACAAGAAAATACACAATTCACATTTTCAATAAAGTATAACCGATGTTCGAATGTGGACTTTTTTACGAGGGAGTCCAACTCTGATTTTGTAAATTTTTATTACTGTCGCACACCGGTTTACGACTCACAAATTCAGAATGCCGACACTGGCTTTCCCCATGCATATGTATCAAAGGCAAATCTGCGTTATGTATCAAAGAAACTCCATTTAAAATTCTATTTCAGAAATACTAAAAATCTATTTTATACAAATAAATATCCATAAATGTACCTATATAAATATTAATTTATTTAATAAAAAATAAATGTTTTGCCTTACTACAGGTGACATCACTTATATAATTACAATATTTTGCCAGTAGAACTATAAACCATGGAGCTTATAAACAGTGTGGGCTTGAATTAACTGAGAATATTTTAGGGGGTAGTAAGGTATCGCAAATATAAGCGAAAAAAAATACTAATTATAAAATAATATATATTATTAATTACTTATTTAAAAGACACAATACACACGCGACATTCACTATTGAGTAATTCACACAAACAGCTAATTCCAAAGTGTTTTGTAATTACAAAAGCACTAATAATATTTTTTTCTTTTTAATAAATATTAAAAAAAATGCCCTACTCCCCTCTAAAATATTCTCATTTAATTCAAGCCCACCCTCTATATAAATGTTCAAATAATAATTTAAAAAATATCAAAAAAAATGGAGACATGAAAGGAGTATTTGTTACCAAAGGTTGCGTATAACCGCTTGGGGCGCTGATTTTATCACTCCTACTGTTAATCTGTCACTTATGGATTTTTTTTAATAACATTACACTGTGTTTCACTTAATATTATCAAGTACATCAATAAAAGTTGCTTGATATATTCAAGGGCAAAAAATATGTCATCAGGAGTTTTTCATTATGAAACTTTTTGATTTTGGGGACTCTGTATTGCAGGTGGCCACAGCCCGCATATGCGTGAAGTATATGTATAATATGCGCATGTAGTAGTGCCGGTCATTTTCAAATCAATGAAAACAATACGCATGACACTACTATAGATATAAGTTCCTTGCGATATACTTTATCCGAGGTTAAATAAAATTTCATGGCACGATAAATTGAAAATTGGTTAGACTTTGTTGAAAAACACATTTAAATTAATAAAATAAATCAAATGGAAAACCATTTAAATATTCTTATTTATAACTTTTATAAATGCATATTATATAATATCATTTTGTGTTGTCTTTATAAACTCCTGTATTAGTTTTAGATGGTGATTTCACTTTTTTTAATATCTTTTTTATTACAAGCAATGATAGAGACGGACATTTTGATAGTCGTCGCATAAAATACATAAAATTGTTTGTTTTAAGACTGCGGTTTATGATGAATGCCATTTTAGAGTCGGAAGACAATTTCAGAGGGATATTATTGTTGAAATTTTCCTTTCCTCACAACAATTTAATAATAATATATTATATATAATATTAATTATTGAATGTGTCTGAAACCTAATTAATATTCAGTGCATATCGTGCTTTTGCACAAGTAAAAAATATTTATTAATAAAGCAGTAGGAGTTGGACCATTTTTTTCTGCTGCGATTTAATCACAACTCTCGATTGAATTTTTACACGCAACAAAGTTGAAATGTACAAGTAAATGTAAATGTATAGAAGCTCAAAGGGGCTCACAGTTCAATTAGAGATGGAGTACTAGATTTTGATTGTATGTTGGCCACAAATGGTAAAGTGTTATATTCCACACCTGACACACTATTTCAGGCTGTACAGGTTTCAGCCAGGATACTTCTAAAGCTTCACTTCCACCAATGCTCAAATATTACGTATAAATAGTTTTTACTAACGAAAAATAAAATTCCACCCATTGAAATACGATATACGAGAACGGACCTTTCAAATTACCTGACCTACACACATATACAGGTTTTTCACTCGAAATGAAACCTTTTTCATTTCAATTTCAACAAGATGTTTCTTAGGAAAACATCCTAAATTATCATGTTAATTGTTTACACGGTGACCTTATTTGTCGTTGAATATAGCAAACAACTTTTGAGGACGCACTTTACCATATTTAGTGAAATATGTTATTAGAAAGGTCGACAAGTGACAGATAAACAGTACGAGCGATAAAAGCAGCGTTTTTAAAGTATAAAATGATCGATCCAAAGCTTTTATTTGTTCCCCCATTGACCGTCATTGCACACGGTACCCTTTTAATAAAATAATAATCATTTTAATAATTTTTTAGCGAAAATTTCAATTTAAAATACACTTTTGAAATATTGGGTAAATATTTTAAAAATTTGGTAATACTGATAATAAAGTATATATATATATATACATATATATGCTATAAGAAAGATATTAGTTATATATATATATATATATATATAAATATATATATATATATATATATATATATATATATATATATATATATATATATATATATAGTATGTATATATATACTTTATTATCAATATTACCAAATTTTTCGTTATTATGTTGTTGTTCTTCTTTTATAACAATAACCTAATAAGGTTGCTCTCTTTTTTATCATTATTATATTGCTTTTTTAGGTTGATGCCGTAAGAGGTGTAAATATAATAATAAATCAAATTGATAGAAATTATTTATGGGTTAAATTGAGAACAGATAGTGTGAAATTGAGGTGAAAATCCTATAGTATGTACAGTAAGTAAGCTGAAAAAATACCCCATGTGCAATTAAGCCCCTGGATACGAACCCGTCTGACAATAATTTATTTTAAAATTAAATAATTTAGTGTAATAGGGAGCTTTGGTGTATAATATGTAGTTGAAGTGTTCCAGGTCATAGTACATGAGGAGGCTTTTTAGGTGGATTCATTTTGGCATGCAACGGTCAGCCTCCCGTGCACCAATTAACTTCTAAAATTAATTACACCTACAATACCACACTACCTGTGCAAAACTTAATTTATAACATTCATCTCTATCGCTAGTGAATCACGCTATTTCGTGGTAACTAACTCACCGCCGCCGTTTCCATTTCATTAATTAAACTATTCACCACAGACTAACCGTGCTAAATTTATATGCAAATTTCGGTATATCATACCTGCGATTAGACGCCTCACATGACCAGAACTGCATTAAAATGAACTGATGTTTTGAATATTACAAATTGATTTCATTTACCCAAAGGTATTTATTATTAAAAATACACACAAGTGGCGTGATTCAATTGAGATTGGTAAGAATATGGGGGAATGAGATAAGTGCGAGTCCTTTAGTGTTGAGGGCAAGACACACCTGCCACTTTTAATACCAGAAAAAGGGTCGTCTCTTCAATGTCCCACCCACTAGGTTAACATAACATCAATGACATTCCCTCACATATGAGCACAAATCAGCTAAATGGAGCCCACAGGCGAACCGGCTCTGAAACATCCCAAAGACCTATTCATACCACTACTACATTAAACATATTTGTAAGAGAATATTTCAAATTAGGCCATATATTTATCGAGTGCCTTATTCAAAGACGTTTATAAGATTATGTTGATGGGTTTTCGTCTAGTGACAACTCAATCCCGTACTGTTTTTTCTATGAATCTTCAATATTGTGCTGCTTGGGCTACCGTGGCTCAAACTCATATACAAAAGCTTCAAATAATCCAAAACAAGTGCCTTAAAATGATATTAAACTTGGGTCCTGGAACGTATCTTAGAGAGATTCATGAGAGTATCAAAATGAAAACAGTAGAGGAGTTTATCACTGACTTAAGCAATAAACACTATAACAAAATGGATAACTTCTCAACTAACTTTTTAATACAAAATGTTAACAAAATCAAATATGTTTCAAATAAGCGAAATTTTAAATTACCACTGAAATGTTGAGAGACATTCCTTGAAAATTCTTTAACATATCTTTTTCACAAACACATTTGATTTTGTCTGTCATTAATGATTTTAATATATTCGTGTTTCACAATATTTTTGTTTTATTCATATAGTATTAAGTATATGTTTTTGTAATTCTAAGTTTATTTTTTTTTTATTATTATTATTTATTATGTTTAATATTTATATATAATTTAGTAGTTCTACAAGTGGGTTTTTGTATTTTTTCCCATAAATTATGTTATGACTTATTATTATTTTATTTTAAATATCAATTGATTATTCTCCGTATTAAAATAGGTAAAAGACTAAGTCTATAAACTTAATATTGTAACATCAAATCATTATGTATCAAAACATTGTACGCAAATTATATTTAATAAAGAAATTGTATAATAAAAAATCTTCAATATGCGTAGTCTAGTTCTTTAAAATGACTATTTTGGTACGTTTCATAAATTTATAATATAATTCTCAAAATAAACAACCCTATGTGTATATAACCTAAGAGAAATAAGAGTGATTCTTAGTAAAAAATAATCTTTGACGATAGTAAGTGCTTTTTGGCTCAATGGTTGGAGAAACCAAATGAAAACACAATCCAGAATATGCGGATTCTAATTCTGCACCAGGTTGTTGGTGTTATAAGGTAATTAATCTCTTTATAATTATTTCAATAAATTCTAATTAATTATAATTTAAATTAATTTATAATTTTCTCTAGCTGCCCTTTTATAGTCCATTTTATCGTGTGAAATACTAGTGATCTAGGAGATGCGGGTTCAAATTCTGCACCAGATTAGTGTAATAAGGTAATTCATCTTCTCATAATTATTTCAAATCAACATTTTTTTATACTGCAGTTTATTATTTATTTTATTATCAGTGTCTGTCTCTGCTATTGGAATTTTATTAAATATAAAATTATTTCATTTAAGATTTTCTCTAACTGTGTTTTTTATGTTTTATATACTGATGTTTTTTATGAAAATCAACACCTTATTTTCATAAAAGTGAGTATAAAACATAGTATTATTCGAAATTTCAACTGTATTTGAATGGAATTCTAAATATTCATGATATTTATACATATTAATATATTTTAGCATGATTTGATTAGAAGCAAATAGAATGCAAATGTGATAAAATACGTGTGTAGTATGAAATGGGGTCATGGACCAAAAATACCTCCACTGGCAAAGATATCCTCTCACAGCTCATACACCTTATATCCCTTATACAACATTCAACTCAAACCTTATTTCCTAGTAACTATTCTAGTACACTATTCACAATGAAAAAGGAGTATATAGCTTCTACCAAATAACAATATTAAGGATAAATGTAGAATGAAGAGTTTCGTTTTTCATATTCTCGAGCATCACTATTATCCCATTAATAAAATAATATTTACATAATTAAAAAAAAAAACAAACCAAGTTTGAAATCAACATCCTCAATTTCCTTGTAGATAGATAAAATTGATGTTTAAAACTGTTTTCAGTATTAAAACACGGCACAGTTAACTTTATTGTACATGTTGATATGATAAATTTGATCAAACGACATAAATTTTTATTTGTGATAAATTTAATCAAATACATAAATATATATTATAATACATATAAGGGGAGTTTTTTTTTAAAAATATATTATGATTTATAGAACTAGGTTTAGTAAACTGTCAAAATGTTTTGGCGTATTCAAAAAACTGCAACGATTTTCTTTATTGATTGAGAATTGTATTTTTTTAT
This sequence comes from Agraylea sexmaculata, assembly GCA_022606485.1. Taxonomy (NCBI): domain Eukaryota; kingdom Metazoa; phylum Arthropoda; class Insecta; order Trichoptera; family Hydroptilidae; genus Agraylea; species Agraylea sexmaculata. Next base: position 14,964 of record JAGTTH010004476.1, on the reverse strand, counting down.
CTAATATTTACATACTTATACACTTTTATGATACAAAAAAAATACATTTTGTTATTATTGAATTATTTTTTTTATTTTTACCAACATTATTAATATTCAGAAAATTTAAAACTATTTATGTATTCTGTACACCTTAGATGTATTTTATTACTAATAAAGAAGTTTTGATATTTGCTTATATAGATACATATATAGTTCATCATTTTTTTATATTTATAAAAAAATATTATTTATTGATTTTGTATGTTTCCCATATTCTCAATATTCTGAAAAATTCATGATGGACATATATAGATAAAAAGATTCATATATTCTGTACACATAATATAATATATATAATTGTCTAACTGTGTGTATGTTATATGTCTGTATGTCTGTCTGTCTGTATGTCTGTCTGTATGTCTGTACGGATCAATTTTTCAAATATCCTCAGCGTATACAGAGTCGCTATATACAGAAAAATAGTCCTTAATATATCAGGGTACAAGCATTAAAATTCTGTGTGCTCTTAAGTCTTTATGGAACTGAGCCATATATTCAAAATAGAATAGAATATTTGATAGTGAGACTGCATTTAAATTTGTTGATTATTAAAGATATGCGAAAGTAGCCCTTAATATATATCGAATACCTTCGAGATATCGTATACTTTCGTTTGAAATATGTTTGCTGTCAGTATTAATCTTAATATATGAAACTTCAAAAAATGTTCATTTTCAATGATTGTTTAAACTATAAAATGGGGCTTTTTTGAAATAGTAAAATGGTCCTATTTGACCGGCAACTAATGTAGATTCATCCATTACCTATAACACGTTTCATGTCTCTGTCAATAGAAGGTAGTTAATCGTAATCTGTAAAATTTTATAAATAATGGTCAATCGAAATCCCATTATGACAGCTAGGTGTTGCTAGGTGTTGCCAGGGGTATAAATAAATCAATTTAAATATTTAATCATAATTAATACATATCTAAAATCTCGAAACGGGTATTTTAATGATAATATTATTTAATTAATTTCAAAATAATATTTTAGAGATATTTAATAATTATACATATAATATATACAGAGTCGCTATATTATATGAAATGCATGGCATTCCTTGCACTGGCAACAATACAGATGCCGTTGGTGACAGCCGCGTCATTCGCGTTGTTATTAACATCTTATACTCCGCTCCTGTTATTTTGTTTATTCATCATCAACTGAAGCTCCAACATCATCACCATCACCATCATCATCATCATCATCATCATCATCATCACAGTTAAACCAGAACACCCTTCACTGCCGCGAGTCGGATTCTTCCTACAGGTGGACCAACATCTTCTTGCATTTGAATTTCACCCCTTCTGACACGTAATACATGTGTTTAATAATAATAATGACTAGCTCCACAAGATTGAATTCGCGTAAAAAGACAACCTAATCTATTATACGTTTTTAAATAATATTGTAAGCCCTTTTTAACTTTGAAAATAGTATAAAGATATATAGTAAATTTGAGTGGTTATAATATACCTATTCGGGGAACCTTCCACAATAAAAAGGGAATGCATCATTTACAGTACCTCAGTATAATGATGCAGTGAAAAAAAATATATATACGGTTCTACTTTTAATATTATTTTATTCTTCGCTTTTCCCAAAAAACCGTTAAACATTTTATTTTTAAGTTATAATAAAAAAAATAAAAAAATTATGTTTAAGTTTTAATAAAACTACGTTTAAAAGCTCAAAATAGAAAATTTCCCATTAAAACAAAGCAAAAAATCAGAAATATTTACCATTTAAAATATTAAATAAATTTCACATTTTTTTATAGATATTTATATAATTTGATCATGCATAAATATTTATTTATTATATAATCAATTTTTAAAAATCAAAAGAATATTTTGATTGATAAAACACTTTAAAGCAAAAATGAAATCAAAACTCAAAGATAAACGTCCTATTAAAAAACCAGGCAGAACATAAAAAAACATTAACAAATTGAAAATTTCAATTAAAATTACCCTAGTATAATATATTACCAATGAATAAATTTCCATATACGGATATTTTATATACTTAATAATTGGTCGAGAATATGGGCAAATTTAAAGATTTTGATAAATTTATTTATAATTATAAAAAACATACAATAAAATAAACCAAAATAAATAAAGCCGGAAATACTCCATTATCAACCGCTCCTAGTCCATATAAAATTCGGAAATAAACCGCCATATTTCTCCAGAAAGCCAAAATCATTCTTGTTCATTCATCATCCAATTAAACAAAATCGTGTTTCTTATTTAAGCGATACAATTTTATTTTGTGCAATATATATATATATATATATATATATATATATATATATATATATATATATATATATATATATATATGCTACTCTATATATATATATATATATATATATATATATATATATATATATATATATATATATATATATATATATATAATAATTTTATACTAGGTTTCTAAAGTTGCTGCATGAATAAATTCCGCGTCCACGATGAGAGGTTCTTCTCTTGAATGAAGAGCATCTTTTGAATACGTATTTCAACTTTGATCGGGATCCTGGACTATCTTGGTGTATTATACAAAGGACATCCCTCACTTCTTCTTGGAAAAGGGAGAAGACCAGCTAAACAGTCGTAGACACTTCAAGTTTCTTTGTGACATTATATTTTCACCCTACAAATACGCAACTTTCTCAATTCAGGGTGCCTCTCATAATCTATTTCTGTATCCACTTCTTTTTTGTGAAGTATGGCTAGAAATAATCCACTTCTTTACTCAGTGATAAAGCTATGAAATATTTAAATCTACAAAAATCTAATATTAATAGTAACTATTGTATAATTTCCGGATACTGTTAAACACTCGTGATGGGTAGGCGTATTTCCTTATATTGTATTCTATGAATATTCATATGATGGAAGATGTTTATTTAGGCCAACATCTTAGTATTATGAATAAATAATATCACAAATTGTTCAGATAGATGCCTATTTATCGTATTTAATTTATGTTTCCAACTCCTTTAAAATATCTAGAGCTAAATTATCTCCATATAAAAGTATGCGTGATATGGAAATTGTATAACATTTCCAATGCATTTTCCTCATATATTTATTTTTAGAAATTGATATGCTTTTATTTTTAACCACTACTAATTTCAAATAATATATTTTATTATATGCTGGAGCAATCGATATGAAGTACACCTCGATACAGAAGAATTTTCGGCAATATTTGGTCTCACCAAAAATCTCACATTAGTTTATGTACAGAAAAAGGAGAACTGTTATATAACTTTTATCAATGAAACATGATGAGACAATTATTGTAGAAAATAAAAAAATGCATTTTTATTTATAATTAATCAACCTTACCCTGGGAAAGATTTTTTTTTAATAAAGAAAAAAGTACGTGTAAATGTTTTGAAAGTGAGTATTAACTTATTCAAAATAATATAATAATAAATAAATACCGTGACGCCTTCCCTATTGGCAGGAGTCCCTTTATAAGGGGTTGGCCAGGCCACCTTGGCCTTTACGGGAGAATATAGTAGAGATGGTTTCCCAGGCCACCACACAGCAATGAGTACTTAAGATCTAGTTTGACTCCAAGTCCAAGTGACTCCGGTGCCGTGAATCGAACCCGGGATTTTTCACTCACGAATCCGTTACACTAACCACTGGGCCACAAGGCGGCTTTTTCTATTTAACATATAAATAATACCTAATTTTTATTATTTTAATTGACAGAAATGAATCCATACAAATGTTTTTTGTAGTATCCGGTAGACGGTAAATATGATTTATGTAGTAAGAATGTGCAATTAGTAAGTTTTAAGGGAAGTGAAGGGAGAGAGGGCGTAATTGGTAGAGCAAGTAGTGATTCCCGGCTCAATTGTGACACGACATCCTTCCTATCCTGAATAAGTTTAGTAGTGGTCAAACTTAGCTTGGATAGTCAACCACAGAGATGTGACCTCCTATCCTAAGAGTCCTGTAAGTCTGCATTTAACCAATTTGTGCACCAACTGTCACAATCTCTTTCATGCACTACTACTCCTCCTATTCATAACCAAATCAACACACATTCGATCACTCGTTAAAACCTTTTCTACTTTTTCATGTACCGCAAATATCTCTAATTGGTCGGGATCGTGTTTGATTTTGACAAATCAGAGATTCTCGTGGTGTTTTCAGCTGGAGCGCCATGGCGTAGAAGAATCAATGTTAGCACCATATTAACAAAAAAATTTTTTTTACATTTTTTATAACTAAGTGATTTATTTTTTATAATAATCATGGAAATTGTGAAATGATCATACGTTATTTTCTAATTAAATCGTTTATTTTTATCACAGACTCAAGCAATAAACACTATAACAAAATAATTATCTTCTCCACAATATCCTTGATCGAAAATGAAAACAAAATCAAATATGCTTCAAATAAGCGAAACTTTAAATTACCACCAAAATGTTCAAGGGATATTTTGTAAAAAAATATTAATCATTTAATTTTTCACGAACACAGTTGATAATTTCTCTCTCTACTGGTCTTAATGATTTTTTAATGAGACTTTGTCTATAAACTAAATATTGTAACACATAATCATTATTGTAACGAAACAATATATGTAAATTATATTTAATAAAGAAATTGCATGATAAAAATAATCGCTCACCGTATTTTTAAGTGCTTAGTAAATATTTACTTATGAATATTAAGCAATACGTTGTTTATTAAGCTATTACAAATTTACCAAGCATGGGAAAACCCGGCAAAATTTTTTAATCATGCGTCATAATACTAGAAAAATCAATATGGGCCATTGAAATCTGAATTTTGTTTGTTGTATAACTGATGAACTGATGATGAATGAAAGATTTGTTTGTTCAGTCCAAACAATTCATAGTTTATTAGTGAATACATTACAGAATTATTAATCTCGTTTGTTAGGTTAAATATTATACATTTAAATAAATAACAATTGAATAACCCATGGGGGGGGGGGGGGGCGATAAATTCATCAATAAGTATTAAACTTTAAGACTTATTAAATATTGGTCGTGTGTCTAGAATATCGAATTTCATAGGAATACTTCTCGTGGAAAGAATGCACTATGAATGCACGAAATCTAGTTTATGTTGCGTAGTGTACAGTAAAACGGAGAATAGTATATCGATAAAGAGGTCTGAGGTGACTGAATAATACTGAAAAGAGGCTTCAAGAATAGAAATAGGAATAAGAAGGAACTTGTCTCGGTGTGTGAAGTCGCTTTTCACGCTTTTTAGTGGAAAGCTTTGATGGAAAGACGGCGCTTCAGGAATTTATTCATTGCATCAGATATGCATTCTGCCCGCCACCCACCTGTTATACTCTCTATTCAACAAATCTACTGGATACTATTATATATATATATATATATATATATATATATATATATATATATATATATATATATATATATATATATATATATATATATATATATATATATATATATATTATATACTGCTATATATATATATATATATATATATAGCTAAGAGAGAGAGAGAGAGAGAGCTTTAAGGATCATTTATATTAACATCGCACCTTCGAGTTATTAACCAAGCCGCGGATTATTTTTATTACATCATTCAATCAAAAGCTTCCCCTATTCATTGACTTTCTCCAAAGTTCTGTCTTGAATTGTCTTAAAATAACTTTGGTTGGTCTTTCTTGACTTAATGAGAAACGCCTCGGCGTAGTTATAATAATATTTCTATATAAGGGTGACCCAATAATAAGCAAACTTGTTTGTCTTTTCAACAATTTGAATCATGATTCATTTCCGTTCGTGTGATTAATTCGGTGTATATAACAACCAATTATTGGTTCTGCGAATTTATTTTCCAAAATATTCAAATCATAATTTAATAATTTGAAGTTATGAAAGTAGAGAAGTTGATTGTGGATTTAAATTCATACTTTGTATTTATTAAATACTATTGAAACATATTGATGAATGATATTGTAAATTTCAGGTACATAGTTAAATTAATATACGTAAATTATTTCCATCCAGTCCTATTGGATGTAATGAAGTGTTTTGTAGTATTCCACATTTGCAAGAATTCCTTTATAATATTGCTTCATTATTTGATTATTGTATTATTTTATTTCAACTCCGTGATATTTACACAAAACAAAGCATAAAGTAATTTTTTAAAATAGTAATTTTATTTTATTTATAAAATTATGTAATAAGTTTGTTGTATTCCGTCCCAAAATCCAGATACGATACTACATTTTACCATATAATAAAGCAATATAATAGAAATATAAACGGTGCAGTGCTGTGCTATTGTCATTAGTTGAAAACCTTTTTTACCCTCTGTGCCGAGGTTTGGTATTGAAATTTTCTAATCGTGGCCCTTCTTTAATAGATATTATTTAATTAAATACTTTAATATTGTAATATTTGAAGAACTACTTCTTAAATAAGAGCTTGGAACTCAACGATCCAGTGTATGTATATCAAAGAACTTTTAATAAACAAGGGTGTATAAAATTAACCCTATAACACTAACATTAGTTAGTTTTGTAGCAAAACAATCGTTTATTAATTTAGCAATAAAAAACATATGTTGTATGTCCTTCCAAAATACAGATGTCGAATATTTAACGAACAAATGTAGAACGGCAGAGGAGAACTGTTCATGAAAGCTAGGATAGTTTTGACAGCAAACTGTCAGAACTATGCAATCATAGATTGGTCAAATTCACTGGCTCATCCTACTAATTATAATAATTTTACATCTGTTGGATGTATTTTGAAGCACAAGTAAAAATATCATACTACGATTCATTAAAATTAACAAAGATCTTTCGACAACAATAAAATAAGAAACACTCAACTTTACCTCTTAAACTTTGTGAACTTTCTACTCACATAATGATTCTCGATATTGTTCGAAATTGAAAACTTTCCAATTAGAGACGAGAGGTTTTGAGGCTACGATTTATCAATGAATTTAATTGATAATATTTTTAGTAGTGGTATTATTAATAGGCATGATTATTCTACTTAGTTCCATATAAAAATTGACGGTATATTACAAAAAGCAAATATTTTTTATGGTAATTAAATTATAAAGTGTTGTGGGATATTTTTATTTGGTGCATACTTAACAATATTATATTATTATTATTAATAATATAAATTGTAGATTTCAATAAAAATTTTGAAATTTCTTTGTCTAAATACCTCCGAGAATATCCAATTATCGGATTATTTTGTATCAACTCTTCTGTATGGAATTCCATATTAAATATTACATTAATTTTTACAATATTTATTTTAACTGCCTATACATATATTACAATTTCTTTATTTTATTTGAATTTTACAAAGTTTGATAATACAAAACATCTTATATACTCTGTACACATAATCTATTTACCTATAACTAACATGTGAATTTTAATAACATTTTTATTTAATATGAGAAGAACCTAATACTAAATAATAAGAAGTATGGGAAAAAATAAAATTGTATAAATTGCTTAATAAATAAATGTATATTATTTTATTTAATTATGCAAATATTTTTTTATTTAGAATCACCACTTATTGTAAATCTTATATTGCTTACATAGTTTTAGTAAATATATAATATGTTTTAATTGAAACAAATATTTTTATCTCCATTATGTAATGCCAATACCATTATAAAAAAGTATACTTAAACGGGCCTAAGCATTTTTTGTATAAAAAATATATATTAAAAATAAAATAATTTATTATGACAGCTTGAGAATTTTCGGTTTTAATGAGTGAATATATGTTGTCATGAATAATATAAAATCATCTTTATTATGTCATCGCATTAGTTCAAGTTCAATTTCGAATCCGTCAACAAGGTATTGTTTACTTTGCAAAATGCGTAGTGCATTTTGGTTGGAATTACGCTGTACCGTACATTGTTTACATATTCAAATCAGGCGGTCAATCTCCTAATAAGTAAATACGCAAGATTCTCAAGCTTTTTAAAATAATAATTAAAAATTGAAAAGTTTAACTAGCCGACTTGGACCATTAATGAAAGTGTTGTTGTGTTACATTTAATGTACCATTCCATACATTTAATTATTTCAGTATCAATTAAAGACATGTTGGGTATATTTCTTTAAATTTAATTTGAATTTAGTCTCTGAAGATGACTTAAGTCATCTTAGACAAATATATGTTTTTGTTAACAGGTAGGATTATTTTATTTTAAATTTCAAAATAATGATGGCAGCTGAGTTGTACCTTTGGTTGGTATTCTTGCATAAGAATACCACAAAATCCTGTTTTGTCTGTAGGCAAAATTTATATTTGCAGACAAACCCAAAGCAAATAAGAATTGTTGTACAGAAGGTATCCAAGTACAAATGCATCATATTTCTATTGTATGTGATTTTTACAGTACAACTCCTCACGTTCATCCCATTCCCATGCATATACCGCTCTTATGAATAAATGAACTACAAATCTACTGTATTTATACTCTAAATTCAAGTATTCGATCTAAAAATATGACTTTTGTTTATGCAAAAAGATGTGGGTGTGTGGTATACTTTTCATAAAGAAGTATGGAAGGAAAACATTGACCGTGGTTATCGGCATGGAGTTGTTGAAGCTATCTCATGAAAATTGAATGAGTTATGAGTGGTCTGTAAAGTGAGTACTATCCACTAACAACAAGACACTCTTATATTGAACTCTTCTTCGAATATAGACACATTCTATATCAGATGCTTTTAACACAACACTCTTCCATCGACTGAAAACGTCAACTCGGCGAAACAACTTTGCATACGATCCGCCGCTTCTTCTTTCCCAATTTACATATAAATGGAGAAAAAATGTTGAAATATATACTGCATACTTTTTATCCGGAAAGTAATCCCATCGATAACTGAAAGTCGCACGTCGAGGGTGATATAATAGAAAGTAATGGATTTTTTAAATCTATTTGACCGATGGCAAATTTTATTGATGAGTTCAGGGATACTGATTTCATATTACAAGACTAAATATTTATACCAGGAAATTAGTGAAAATTAAATTTAAAGACTCCATGTGAACTTAAAATTTAATCATAAATAAATATTTTTTCATATTTTTGGAAGATGTTGAAAAATTTCAGTTTTAAGGCACATTCATACCTATGTTAATTTCCGGTGATGTTTTTAACTATTTCAGATTTATATTGTAAAATTGTTATTTAGGTTTAGGATTTATAAATTATTTTTTAATTGTAAAAATATTAAAAATAAATATGTAACTACTATGCACGCCAAAGCTTGTTCTTTGTAAAATTGATATCGTCTACTTGATGGAATATCATTTTATTTAAAAAATATCTAAAAAATTAAAATTCCACTGAATTTGCAATACTTATTAATTCCTTTCATCTTTATGTATATGGACGAAAATCATTATATCACACTATGCAACAAAATTTAAAATAAGTGGGGATTCTTTTTTGATTATTATTTTTATATAAAGCAAAATAAGATTAGGTATTTTTTTCTCCTAAGATGTATTGTATTATTAATGTAGTGTTATGTATTGTAGATGTATGGATTGATTAGTTGTAATTATGTCGTGACTATCAAAGAAAAAAATATAAAAACAAACCCATCTTTTTTTTCATTGAATCGACTAACATATCGCCTGCTCCAGCGTATAATATCGTAAGTGCATTTGATCAGTTAAGATGATCATATTTTAAGGATTTTTTTAATTTTGGTTAAATTGGAAAATAATACACATAAATGTAGCAATAATATTTTTTTATTAAATAATAGATTGTATTAAAGGATTTTTACCGAATATAATATATCGCCTACTCCAGCGTATAATATCGTAAATGCAAAAAAAATGTGTGCTCTTAAGTCTTTATGGAACTGAGCCACACATTGCATGTACGGTAAGTATGAAACGTCAAAACATTTTGATTTTCAATCATTATTTAACCTATTAAGTGGGACTTTTTCGAAATAGTAAAATAGTCCTATTTGACCGGCAACTAATGTAGATTCATCCATTATTTATAACACATTTCATGTCTCTGCCAATAGAATTAAACCGAGTGACACGTGACAGGCAGTGTTACCAGATTGAATATGTAGCTCAGTTCCATAAAGTCTTAAGAGCACGCAGATTTTTTTTGCACTTACGATATTATACGCTGGAGCAGGCGATATGTACATATCTTCACTTCAATAATTGTTTAGTAAATTATGATATCTAAATATATACAATTTTAGAAGTTAAACTTAACATTTCAAGCACTCTAGGGTGATTCTATCCGTATTTTTGAAGTGTTGAATTTGTCGAGGGGAAAACGCTTAGTGAGACAAGTCTTGGTAGTTTATAGTAGTTGAAGATATGATGTGAAATATGCATCAGGTCTTGTCGACCAACTGAAATGGAAAATCGGCCTCGGGAATATCTGACAAACCTGTTTCTATCTCACTAACATTCAACATCATTCTGATCCAGACAAACTTTGCAAAACCTTTACATGCCATCATTCTATGTACACCCCCACACCCTTTATTAAATATAATATACTATTTCAACTACTCCTCCCTGTTGCTTTTCATGCCTTTAATGCAAGAAACCAAAAATATTATTCCCCTACATTTTTTAAATTCATCTCTGGGAATGCTACAAATACCGTAGCTATGGGGTCAAATCCCGCTTTAAATAAAAAATGATTTGATCGGTTATTACGACTGGGAGAGAAAAATCCCGATCGACGAGCTTGATCTAAGTTTACTCTGATTTCCTTTATTGTAAGTTAAATACTGATTATTAAATTGGTGACCTGCGTAACTAGTAATAGTTAAAATCACCGACAGACGTGAATTAACACGTTGTTATGTCTAAAAAAACAAAATTTATAAAAATATTTAAAAAAACCCGCGAAAAAGTATGTTAAGAAATAATCTGGGAAGCTCATTAAACTAATAGGCATATTTTAATTTTTATTAAACATTTCACATTGTATTTTTTTGTACGTTTGTTATGTTTATGATTATCATCAATTATGTCACAAGTGGATTTTTGTAACATTTCCCCATATATTATAACGATTATTGTAATCAAATGTAACTTTTAGTACCAAGATAAGAATCATCATGTTAAAATAAGTAAAAATACCATTGTCATTGTTTTATGTGATATTTAGGTTTAATTAATAATTTATAAATTCAATGAGATTCTAATTTATGATTAATGACATCAACCAATGAATTACCTTCACAAAAAATCATGGGGGCATATATAAATAAATAAATAATTTATATTCAAATTGAAATCATGGCATAGTTATTTACCGATATATTAAAGCTACTCGAATATACAAAATATCTATATACGACCATACTTGAAATACGATCCGCGTGTGTTACAGATGAATAATGACCAATGTAAAAACGATATGCATAAATATGAATAAAAGATGTAATTATAAAGAAACACCTGTCATATTATTGTCAAACCAATAAAAACCAACACTAAATCTATTTTACAATTGTTATTGGACAGTTGGTCTGAAACAGATTTATAAAAAATAAACGAATCTATTAAATATTCAAATACACACTGAAATTATATACACCTGTTGAAACATTATCTAGAAGGCAACAAATTTACCTGTAAAAAAGCCTTATTAGTTTATTTATTCAATGAAATTTAATACATGTATTCATAAAGATATGATAAGTGTATTTTTTTTTAAATTAAATTTTCTATGGTTTATAACTTCATCTTTACATTAATCTTTTATTGTTTTCTTATATTTCACATCAATATATCATCTTAGCCTTTTATATGTAGAATTTCGATATGCCATTACAATAAAAATCAACCCATTGAAACGTCTAGTGGTCAATAAATCTTTTTTTCCTATATTGTATTTCAAAGTTTTCCTATAACTATGAAGTCCGAGGATATTGTTTGTTGGCACGTGGAATATATGGCCACGTGTAAAGCACCTGAGATGAACAACAAAGTAATTCTATCGTTTTTAGAAAAGCCATTCAAGTATAGTGGTGAAATTTTTGAACATGAATTATTTAATAACCTTGAGTCAATCTATTAATATCAATAGAAAACAATATTCTTTGCTGTGTGTGACATTCTCAGTACATCTTTTGTCAGAGTTTGTGATTCAATCAATGAAGGGATGAATATTGGGGCTTGTCCAAGTTCCGAAGAGTCAAGGGTAGAAAAACTCACCCTGCGGACCTTGCATAAAATTCTTTTGACAGATTTTTCATTACGTATATTGAAAAAGAAGATTTTGTCCTGAAAAAAAAATGTAAGAGAGTAGACCAACTGTACAATTTATCCCGAAATCCAATAATCACAGCCACAAGTGTTGCTTGACTCTTATTTTTATAATTTGGACTTGGATGATCTGTTAATAATAGCGATAGATGTAATCCGTACAATTTATGTAATTAATAAAAAAAAAACGTTGGAACTATAAGTTTTTTATTTTGAAAATGCCCATTTACCTTTTTTAAAATCCGACTTATATAGAGATTAAGCTCAATGTTGCCTAATATTTTTTTTATTACATAATTGGAATTGAGTGAAAATACTTATAAACATCATGAGGTTTTACAATGACATACAATTTGAGAATTATACAAAAATCATATAAATTACTATTATATTAATTGTATCAGCAAAAAAAATACTTTCGTGAAAACATCGTGTAACCGTAAGGACCGTAAAATGTTTATATTGTTGGGGTTTTCTCATGCAATTATCAGTGTGTAATTTGTAGGAGTTTTTCTGAAAATTTATATATAAATATAAAAATACCATTCCTGCGATCCGCATATTGTATATTTAAATCGTCTCATTGTATATTGTATATAATAAATTAAAATGAAAAAGCCATCCATTTGGTAATTAATAATTGTTCGTAAGGCAATGAATCAACATTGTGAAGTAGTATGATGATTCATGGCAAACCCTTCCTTTGTCTGTTCGATTATTGTATTCGTGTAAAAGGTAGTTGTGTATATTTTTCGGGGTTGAGTTGCAGGTCTAATAAATCGAGGGTTACGATTCGGTCATTAATATTTTACGGGTTTCACCAGATGACTGCGGCTTGTTCCCCCGTGGAAAGACTTTATGGGGATTTATTGTCAACCTGAAGTTATACCCCATGCACAACACTAAATTCTAACACTACTCTTTACTCTGTTTCTTATGCCTTGTCGTTTTACTGTTGTTTTGGCCCTTTTGAAGCTTATCAATCGATACGGGAAATGCTATTGCCCTTCGACACCTTTTTAAATTATACAATTCAGCGTACGAGACTGAAATACTTCATGAAGGACTTCCGCAGATCTTATTTTTATGAACAAGTAAATTTATTTTTATTACCAAAAATTTATTATTTTTTATATTGTGTATTTTTTACAACATAATAAATACATTTTAGAAATACTTTATAAAAAATACGTGATTTTGTATGGAAATATGCTACACTTAACATAAATTATAAGAAACTTCCTTTATCCCAAATAAATAACATTAATAATTGATCATTTATTAGATGAATTGTTAAAATCGTGCACATGTTTTGACTTATATATGACTTCAACACTAGTGAATCATAACAATACTAATTAAAGGTAGGGTTCAATTTACCGGTAATGGAGGAAAACTATGGTTAAAAATCAAATGCCAATTAAAAATATTTACTCAAAAGCTGTTTTTTTAAATTTAGTAATATAAAATAGTGGGTTTTTATAAATCACATTTTATTAAACAACACTTTTTTTATCAGTGTAATTAAAATTTATTAAAAAATCCACAAAAACTCACAGAAATTGATGGACGTTGTTTTATTTTTTTATTGACTACAAGACTATAAGACTTGTAATAAAATATAATTATAAAAAATAAAAAAATCAATTATTCTTTAATTGAAACTAAACTAATGATTAGATATTGTTTTTATCCGTAGCTATAAAATATTGTGAATTGTATAAATAATATATAATTTATATTTTAAATTAAGGGTTTAAATACGTATAGAAATAATTGATTCATATATCCTCGTGGATGTTATGAAATCACAAATTTGAGCAATATCATTTTACGATCATTCCAAAAAAAAACATATCGTGCCTATAAATGTAGAACTCATATGAAAAGCCTTGATGGCGATTGGAAATAATTTGCCATAACGATCCCATCTTCACCTTTCTGCTCCTCTTTTCTGGAGGCTTTATCTAATCATTTCCCTGCAAATTGTGAAAAAGAAGGGTGCTCAAATGCTCTCTCACACCAATATGCGATTTCCTGAATCCTTTTTCTCCAGGTCACACAAAAGGCCGAATTGCCTGAAAATATTTTCGTTACCTCCTGTAATAACGTTATTTTTCTTCGCCGCCTAAAAAGAACGTCAGAAACGGCTATTGCGTACAGATTTTATCTCGTTTGAAATTAAGTTTATAACAAAAACAATCAAAATGGATATTGTCTGCGTAAAAAATAATATCATCACTAAAAACTTATCGATTTTCTAATCTTTGATTTTTTTCCAGAATAATGCAATATCTTTATTGTTATAACAAGATGTATACTGACAAAAAAATGTTGTAATTAATTAATAATAATTGTTGTTTTCATAAATAAAACATAATTTTACTTTAATTTCTTAAAAGTAATAGACTTTAAACTATGTGGCTTATTAATTAATTGAAAAGAATTGAGGTGTTTTGGTAATTAAAATGTTTTTAATCGAATATTGTTTTTCTTATTTCTATAAATGTATATACATTGCATATGTGTATCAATATATAAGTGGGTTTTTGAATTTTTACCATAAATTATGTAATGACTTATTAATTATTTTTATTA
>JAGTTH010004472.1:0-28700 GCA_022606485.1 Agraylea sexmaculata | reverse complement strand
AGTTAAGATCACCGACAGACAATTAACACGTTATTGTGTCTAAAAAAATCTACGCTCCTCTTGGCTTAAATAAATAAATATCACATTGAAAATTGTATAAAATAAAATTGATTAAAATTGAGATTAATTATATAAAGAAGATTTAATTATATAGAGAGAAGTATGAATTGGGGGTAAACTGAAAACCTGACGAGTATACCGATTTTGCCTGAAAAACTGTGATGGAGACTGAAAAGACAATGAAGAGCATTTTTGACCAAGTCAAAAATTGTATTCAGATTCGAAATCCCCTATTATTAATTCTTAGTCCTTCTGCAGTTAGTATTATGGTGGTATTTAAATACGCGACTATTTAGAAATCTTAACAAATACTATTGGATAAAATATGTATTTTTATTTTAATGTGTGAAATTTTTTTTCTTTGATAATTATTTGAAATATAAATATTGAATAATCGCCTCGATTTTTTACTTACAATCTAGGATATTAGAAAAAACAAGGATAAAATTTTTTTCGTTTCGTTTTGATCAAAGATTGAATCTACATTTCAACATTTTTAGTATTAATTTTATTTTCCGAATGAATTAAATTTATATGGCGCAATATCAATAATACATTTTTTGTAAGATGATCCGGATAAGGTTTATTAAAATAATCTTTTAAACATAGTACTTGATTGAAATAGGATTCTGCTGTGTAATCGAGTTGGTCCAAAAATGTCTTCAAATAAGCGATCATTTAAATCTCTTTGAAACTCAATATCCACATAATCTGGCTACTTATTTTTTCCCACAGAATCCTACTTGAAAATAAATACGTTCTCTTATTTTTCACTCACGGTCTTAAGACTCGATCCGCGTGGGTTTGATCTCGGATTTTACGAAGAATACTTCAGTGGCGAGAGAATAAATAAATCGCTTAATATATTCGACAGGAGGGGGTGTTTTTGGGTATACCATTCTCCTATTTTCCTCCCTCTATTACGAAATATATATTCACTACCACCCTTAGCAATAAAGTTACGATCTGTTCGATCGCTTTGCTTTTCCCCCTCTGAATATTCTACAGGTAAAAAATCAATTTGTAGGAACGATATTGCTACCGTTCATTTTTATATTAAGGCGGCAACAAATTGCCTAAATAGGGAATTTGCGTACGAGTTTGAGACTCCCTTTGAAGAAAAAATATTTTAATACAATTAAATTTATATTTAAAAAAATAAAATAAAAAGAACCTTTGTCTATTTTCAAGTGCTGTTTGATAAGACCAAGTTGCATATTTTTGTATACGATCATATGTGCAATATAAAGGAGGTACTGAAAAATGTAAAATTTAGTGAAATGTTTCCCTTGATACTAAAGGCGACCCGCATACTTTCAGACTTTCACGTCAGCTTTTAATGAAAACCCTACATTATGAAATTATTATGTGAATATTCAATTCGTGAAATGTGTCCACGGCAGTTTTCTATTCACTGAAATATGTGGAACGTTCATAATCTCTAAGCTACATTTTATGTAATATCCTTTTTTACAATGAGATGTTTTACATTATGTAACTTATCCGTCGATATTTTTAGATTAAAGTAAGAACCAAAATTAGATTTATTATTATTATTATCTATGCGAAATATTTTTCAATATGCTTTGGTCAAAATATTCACTTACAGAGATACAGCCACTAAAATATAAATTCAGGTAAATAATAAATGTTGTGGACACAAAATGAATTAGTTAAAAAATGTATTTTCTACGCGATTATTTTATATTCTCTTTGCGACCAAAGCCTTTTCTGGGAGGGATATTAGTTAATGAATGTTCAGTTATATTAATTTTTCTGGAGAGTTGGTATAAAAAATTGTATATATCGACGGGCTCCGCTAAGACGGCGATGAGTCGAAAAACACAACTTTACAGGACGGCCGAAAAACCGTTTTTTTAAGGTTTTTATTTAATATCTCTTTATTCAAATGTTATATCGTTTCACTGTTTTCGGAAAAACGTGCCCCATTGTGTTATCAACATACGAGTATTTTTTAAATATGTGATAATGCAATATTTAAAAGGGGGCAAGCTAAAAATTGTTCTTGTAGGGAAGATTTGCGGAGGGGAAGCGCACGGGAAGGCGATACACGGAGTTATCGCTGTCTTCAATGTCCTTCTTGAAATACTTGGAGATGATAAGTCACACACACACTACTATGCATCACACTCACATACTCTCATCCTAGCTCCCTCACACACACTACTACACCGACACGCACACACACCCACAATATCTATTATACTACTATACCTACTACTACTACTAGCAGCTTCATTACCAGACACTCGCACCACTACCTTTACAATATTGCTTTATTATTACATTCTGTTATATTATTTATATTACATATCAAATATACACAAATACAACCGGTAAGTATTTAAATATCTCAAGTGACTAGGTTTCCCAACTGATATTATTTTAAGCATTCATTCCTTGACCACTTCACTTAATATGACCATACTCTATAGTGTTTATAGGAATTGCAGTTTTGTTTGAATATAATACAGATAACAAAATATAATGCTTTTTCTCAAAAGCAATTCAAATAAAGACAAATGGTAAAGATATTCATTCATTCTGTTGAAAAAATGGTTTTATTAGTATACTTTTTCTCATACATTAATATTGAATCGCATGTGACATAATTTTATTAGCTCTTCCTATCATTTTATCATTATTAGTGTCTATCCTCGCTATAGCTGATATGACACTACATTGGGATATTGAGATTGTTGTACGATTACCTGTAATACTCACTCAATAATACCAAGTATGCAGTTATAAAATCATTTACAATTAATAATTTGTATTTTTAATTAGTTCATACATTACATTTCGCATATACGTAATATACTAAGGATATTTTTCATTATAATTATAAATCTCCTTCATCGAATTATTATATTATTTATGATTATCTAACTATGATTATAGTAACTAGTGGACGATTCCAAAAATTTTTAATCCTTTCGTTTCTCTACTATTTTTATGATATTGTCTTTAAATTCTAGATTACTTGCGTTACTGACCTTGTGTCGATAATTTTCCATTTTTTTGTCACCGCTACTATTTTTACAAGGTGCACTGACTGATATTAATGGGAAAATTTCCGCTATTCATTTTATAGAAGTCTTTAAAGTTTTCAAACCACACACTTAATTAACAAAATCACTATTCAATGGTGACTTCTCACAAATAAAACAAAATCAGCTTTTATATTTAAAATTGTATTACCGTCGCGTCGTCTGATCTTATAGAAATACACAAAAAAATAATGTTATGGCGTTGAAAGTCTAAAGAATACTGAAACTTTTTCAAAAATATCACACAATAATTATAAGAGTGAATAAGCCCTTGAAAAATATCAGGTATTTGAGGGTTTTTGGATTTTAAAAAATCAATGAAAAAAAATAATCCAAGAAACAGAAATATCAGTTCAATTTAATATAAAAGTGTTTTTACCAAACCACTTGAACGATGTCCGAGGTATTAAGTGGTAGAATGAATGAATGTATGAATTCTAAGAATGGTTATTTAATTGAAATAATCAGTAAATGAAATAAATATTGATAATTTAAAATGACGATAGTATTTATTGTCATCCGCTTGTTTATTTGCAGCTAATAATAACTTACGAAGCCTCTGTGTGATTTATTGAAAAAAAATAACTGTTTCTACAAATTTTCAGCTTGTTATGTCAAAATACCCTATTTTAATAATAATAGAGAATAATAGTTATTTAATGAAAAAAAAAAATTTTTTTTAAACATCTCACATATGTGGGAACATATTTAGTGGCAAGTTTTGAAATAAAAATACAACCGGTAAATTAGGATATTAGTAATATATTATGTTCACAATACAATAGCCATATGACTTGACCACTTCACTGAATAAGACCATAGGAACTCTATTCTTATAATACTCACTACTTTATATTATCGTATTTATTGGAATTGCAGTTTTGTTTGAATATAATACAAATAAAAGGGTATTTCATCATTTTGTTGATTTTGCTGATAAAAACACACCTGTTGGAAATATTTGTAAAACCCAAGAACCACTTATAGTTTTTGGTTTCAAAAGTGTTGATAATCCACCAATATTATTACAAAGCAGAGAGTCTTTGTTTCGACCACTTTTTAAAAAAATAAAACTTTTATTATTTAATATTATCACTGAAAAGTGTGTTTTTTGAAATAATAATATTAAATTATTATTAAAAATGAAATTATTTTAGTAAAGTAGAGTTTAAACAAGTGATCGTGAATAATAAGAAGTATTGCGCCATCCCTGAAATGTTTGAATATTTTTTGAAATGTGTAATTGTTGGTGAGTATTGTATGAGTATTATAAGGCAGGAAGAAAGGGACTGATAGTGATGGTGGTGGGGAGTCATAGCCGTGTCTTATTGGTTACTAATACATACATGATTGTTCACACGTATATGGTGTCGGTGTGCGCAATGAAGACTAAGCTACCTGAAGATATCGCCTACAGTGTTTAGCAAATGAACGACTAAGAAGGCGATGTCTCCGTTCGTATTACTCGAGCGTCAAATTTTTCTCCCGTGGGCGATAACTCGAAACGTACCCCATAAGAAAAAACCTATCTTTCTCAATTTAAGCACTAGAATCGTGATTTTTGTCAGAATATGCGCAATAATTAATTAAATAATAAAATGAGAAAAAGTTAAAAAGGTAATATCCCGAGTCATATTACTCTTAGTCGAGCCCGTCGATATATCATATTTCCCTACCTGAATAGTTGCCATTGTACAGGTAAACTTTTAATGAGATAGAAAATTATTTTAAATGCAAAATTTTCATGTTTCGAATTTTATTCTTATCGATTCATCTAGTGACTAGTTCTTGTTTACTATAAAATAAACTCATTCTTAAATAATCCTCTTAACGATGAATAATGATGTTTTCAACGGCCGATTTGCAAAGTAGTGAAAAACGTGTCTGAAGCCATATTTTTAAAAATATTGTAAATGACGCATGTGCTGTCTCTCGGTCAGAAAGTTACTATTACTATGACACAAATTACTATACTTGATATACGTACACATTATATTTTGCACCTGCTACTTGTCTTTAAATTATAACTAGCACTAGGTATACTTCTACTACAGACAGGTATTTTTGGAATTTTGCCACACATTTGTTGGAACAGGAATACTACGATAAACTTCATCCATCAAATTTTATACTATCTCAATTATCACGTTAATTTCAGTGTAATGAAGTATTGGAATTTACGTAATTTATTTTATTAAAATATTTTAATTTTACATTGTCCATATAATACAAAACATCTTATGAAGTGTACAAAATATATAAATATTTTTACCTATAACTAACACGAAAATAATATTTTAATGTGACATAAGAGATGCTTAATATTAAATAATAAATATAATTAAAAATATGGAAAAACATAAAAAACCCATATTTTATGATAACCAAATCTTTAATAGCTACAGAAACTAAGCTTTATTAACAGGGAGACAGACGACTTAAAATATTAAATTGTAATATTTTATATAGGTAATAATAAATTATTTTTAAAGCATTTTTTTGTTTATACTAATTGTTGGAAATAAAAATATATTGAAAATATTCTCATATAAACTGTTGATTGTTTTTTTCATACTAAAAAATACAATATATAGTGTGTACCTAATAATATAATAATTTTATTATTAACATAATAATATTAAAAATAATTTATTTTGACCGCTATATTATTAAGAATGAAACAATAAAAAAAATTGTCAACCCAAATCTGTCGTAGCGTTCAAAAAATATATACCTACTTAATATTATATGTAAAAAAACTCAATTTAAGAGTAATTATCAATTATGTATTACAACCCAAAACAACTTTTACAAAATTTTGTAATGAAAATTCTATCATTGGGGCATAATTAAATTTTTCTTTCACGAAGTGACTGAAATCTACAATCGTTCAACAACCAATAAATCATATAAAAATAATTCTAATTATAAGGGGTACGTTTAAAAAATATTTTATAGATTTTTTTTTAAATAAGGCAAAGAAGTACGTATGTAGTGTTACCGCAGATATGAATGTCGTAAACGGAAATTGACAGTTCGATGGGTCGTAAAGAAGTCAAAAAGTGTTTGGATCAGCGTATAATTTAGAGTAGAGAAGTATGGTGCATTGTTGGTTATCGATTGGTCTTATTTCTGTGTTATCCTGTATATTGTAAGAGTGTATGATATAATGGAGAACAATGATTCCTGACCAGACAGTCAGATAAATGTACCTGTGTTCATGTGTCTGTGCCACACTGGCTCACTCAATTATTCTGTCTGTTGTATTTTAGTCCAGCTACACTATATTTAGGATCACACCAAGGAACTTTTATATAAACCATTATATATCTACCTATTAGCATCTTTAAATATTTAAATCATAGGTTTTATACATTCACAATCGATTAACAATTGGTAACTATGAAGGTTTAAAAAATCGCGAGGTTGTGACTTGTCACCCATAAGTAATGTGAAAGAAATAATACTAATGGACTAAATTATATCTTTATCCTTTACTTAATTATACTGGTCTAATATTATTTATATTATTTTATTTTATCATAAGTAAAAATAATGAATTGTATCATGTATCATAATCAAATCTCGCCCAAGAGGGTCAAAAAATAAGTTTTAATATAAATTTCTCTCAAATTTAGTAAATAGAGTACTGCGCGGCTTAAAGTTTTATTACATAATATAATGATTTATCATTTTATTTGAATTGTCGGAAATTAAAAAAATAATCTTAAAAGAATATTAATAAAATAAAATGATAAATGTCAATGTACTATATCAATATCATTAAAATTTTGTGTAAATATCAGATAATTAAAATAAAATAACACAATCACCAAATAATACAGCATATTAGCGTAATAGCTCAGGGGTTAAGAGGCGTTGCTACAAATATGTGGTCATGGGTTCAAATCCCGCTAAAGTCAAATATTTTTTTACCTGATTTGATCGGTTATTACGACTAGGAGATCGGGAATAATATGAATAAAATCTCGATCGATCGTCTTGAGCCAGGTTTAGTCTGATTTCTTGGATTGTAAGGTAAATACTGATTATTAAGTCGGTGATCTGTGTAACTAGTAATAGTTAAAATCAATGTTGTTTTTGTGTCTAAAAAACCCTCTCAAAAAAACTTCATCAAAGATGTAGGTTCTCTAGCATTCCAGACTGTTTTCTCTTAATAATAATAAAAAAACCACTATCGTTGCAGAGCTCGAATACATCAAAACACTTCATTACACCCACTCGGACTATGTCTTATTATAATATATTAACGTCATTTTACAACATTAAAATATAAGAAAAATAATGTGGACAATATTTATAAAAATGTCGGAAATTATAACTTATATTTAACACATTACTACATAAATTAAAAAAAAATTTTTTTATCGGTAATCGATGGAAGCATAAAACATTGTATATGAAAGAGGAAACGTAGTTTATAAAATTTTAAAAAGTATAAAGTGAGTGAAATGGTTAATTAGAAGTATTTTTTGTTGTTTTTATATTATTGTTGAATTTTGAAATTTATCAAGATTTAGCCTGAAAGAGTAATGATGGTGACAGGTGTGTCCTCTGTCACTGTTGTTTGATAAATGTATCAGAATGTACCCACACAGTCCATTTTACCTGTTTTGTAACAAGTAACAATACATTCTATTTTACTTTAATAATTGTCACATTACTAACTACAACCCCAATATTTACTCTCAGGTAAGTGTAACTATTTAATGTTATAATGAATGCAGAAATACTACTGTTTTACGAAGGATAGTAAATTTTATTTTATAAATATATACTTAGGTATAGGTAAATGTTTGAAGTTCAAATTTAAAAACGAACATGCCGGCAGGAGCTTAATATTTGATCAGGGTTCAGGCCTGAAACGTAAAAGGTCCTTTCGGGAACGAAGCAGGGCCATCAGATAAAATATACCTTTTAAGTATGAATAAAAGTGAGAAATTTACAAATAATATAATATAAAGTGAAATGAGGAATTCAATAAATTATAAAATTTTATTGGTACGACGTGTATTATTAGAAGTGTTAAAGATTTATTTTAATCACTTTATATTATTTGATAAAAATAAAACCAGCCCTAATATCGACTGGTCGACATATAAATTTTAGAAAGGGAAAATTTTCCATCCAGTGATGCTTTTGCTACGGGAAAAATAAAAGTTTGATGGCTACAATTTGTAATTAAATATTTATTGTTGAAATGTTACTACGGGAAGTTTATATTGAAATATACATATATTATTTACATATTTTGGAAAAAAAAATTATGGTGATTAATCATTTTGGTGACGGCTCTGTTTTTTTAATCATTTAAGATCCACATTTCATTATGAAATATCAGGTATCCAAATTTCATAAAATATAAGTGTTATATTTTGCAGGGAGTAATTTTACACGTGTCAGTTCTTTTACAATATTGTCTGAAACTAATTAGGCAAACATCCAACTGTTGATAGAATCAATTTTAACGAGAAAACCCGACAATCAAAGATTGGAATTTTAGTTTAATGAAATTTTGTAATATAATAAAACCAAAAAAATTTATCAAATCGCGCTAGGTCACTTTTCTGGGGGTTTCCCAGACCCAGACAATTCATACATTACATAAAAGCCTTGATTATGAGATTAAGAATCGGCTTATTTTTCTATAAATAAAAGAAAATATGAGCAATACAGATAGATAATAAAATATCGATACTCATTAAACTATACATTAATTATATAATTTATTTGTAGAAGAAGGTCACGTGAATAAACCGCGATGGTATCGGTAATTTTAACATTTACTCTATGAATAAATAAAATTAAAAAAAAACTATTATATATTTCTATTTTGAATCGACCATGAATTTCTACATTAATTTTATTTCAACACCTTTATATTACATATCCTGCCAAAAAACAAGGCCTAAGGTTACAAAATACTGCGTCATGGGTTTTAATCCTTCTCGAATGGAATACAATAAACATGATCAGGTATTGTGGGAATTAGGAAATAACCTCTATATAAGTAGATTTACTCCATTTTAATTAAATTGTTAGATATGTGCGATTATTAGTCAGGTAAACCTTGATTAACTGTACAAGTTGAATATATCGCCAATAACTTATAATAAAATAAATGAACTAAAAATACTATGTCAAAAATAGAAAATGTTGATATTTTATTAATTAAATAGGTAGTTGTATGAAGTATTGCGGTATGTATAATAATATAATTCAATGGATAAAGCAACAGAATAGAAGTGGCTCCGTCAATGCATTCAAATACTTGAAAACTGTCAATAGATACGAGTTGCGTCGTTGCTTTCACAAATACTTACACTCACTTTGCTTTCATTAAAATTTATATAAATTTAATAATCGTTGATTCAAGTATCACCCTTTTAATATTGCGTAGACTAAATTACTAAAATCTGATTTTTATTGTATGAAAGGACATCTTTATCAATCAAGATGGTTGGAACAGCAGCCATAGAACTCCATTTCCATATAGTTTGATAGTGTGGCCGGATATTAATATGAGCATAGCTTCCATCTTTCAAGATACAGTGTTCCGTGGTGAGGAAGCCACTCCTATTACCGACCAAAAATTCAATTGCTCCTTTAAAGGAAGTCTAGCGTCTCTCTATTTCTCGGATTTTCATATTGCAAACACAATGCAAATATTTGCACCGCAATGCCGTATCCACTTCGATTGACTTTTAAATCTCATCAAATGAAGTTAAGCCCCCATGGGCTTTTTGTCTATTGGAAAACATGGCTTTGCATCAACTTTATATATGTATTTGAGTGATAATTTTATAAAAATATTGCTTAATACAATCACAAGGACAATGACTTTTCCTAATTGAACTTAGAAAATCCAATAAAATATTCAGGGCCAAGATAGTTTTATTTATATAATTTAAAAAGCAGTGTTCTTTTCCGAGGAAATATTAGTATTAGATCGCATTAACCATATATTTTTTTCTGGCAAAGTGATGTATGATTTTGTTTATCCAAGCTTCGTTTATATTAAAAAGATAAGTAGGCAATTTATTTAAAATTGTAATAATAATACCAATCGTCAAATATCCATAATTAAACTTAAAAAAAACACCAAAATAATAATTATTTTTCAAGAAGCGTAGAGTCTACCTCTACATACATGTTAGTGGAATTTATTGTAATTATAGTTTATGTATTGGCAACAAATTTGCGCACCTCGGTGAATCTTTTCCGCCAATTCTGCCACCTATAGGGCTTGATTAGGAGCGACTTTATATAGTAACATAATGATTGATGGTTTCTTCTTACATCTGAATTTATTTTATTATAAATATATATATTATATTTATAAATTTTATACATTTATACATTTTTAATTTCTATACAGGGTAGTCTAAAACTAACTGAGAATATTATAGGGGGTGGTAGGGTATAGAAAGAATAATTGAAAAAAAATATATTAATAATATTAATAGTGATTTTGGAATCGAGTTTGGGCCACCATCTTGGTATAAACTGTTTCTCTGAAGTACTCAGTAGTGATTGTTACATGTATATTGTGTCTGTTTTACGTAATTAATATTATTAATTATTTTTTAAGATTAATTAATAAAAAAAATTTTTTTTTCCGATTATTCTTACGATACCTTACTATCCCCTAAAATATTCTCGGTAATTTTAAGTCCACCCTGTATATTATGTACTTGTAATTTGTTTTATCTTCTTTATATAAAAAAGCTCTAATGAGCGTTTATATGGACATAAATTTTAGATTTTTTTTTTAAAAAAGCATTTGTAATACAATAAATTGTTTTTACATTAATTTTTCATACTACGAAATAGTTGATTCTGATGGCGATTTAGACAAAAATTTTTGGACTTCTCTTGAATGGCTTATTTTCAAAGGTCAAAAAGTAAATCAATGGTAAGCGTTTCAAGTTTGATGATATGAAATATGCAGAGTATTGAAGGGAAGGACAGTGACAGTTGACAAGGGTTTCACTACATTTGTGCCAGCTCATAGTGATAGTTGATGACAGTTCATACTCGTCTACTCGACTAGAGACTAGACCAAACAAATTATTATCATCCCGATACTAGTCACGGTGATTGTTCCTGGTTCCCGCAGATATGTTGCCACTTCATCGAATTAATCAGACAGCATTCCCAACAAATACCGGCCTGACGTGACGTGACGTGACGTAGGTATATCGATTCATTCATTCTCAAGGACCATCATATTATGGAAAATGGGAAATTATGTTATGTATATACGTTCAACTATTTTAAATTGTTCATATAATGGGCTAATGAATAAACTAATCAAGTAGCCAGCTTCGTGATGAGTAAGTAGTACTCGATAATCCGACACTTTTTCAAGAACAATTTTTTTATTGTGTCCATATCAGAGGCGCCTGTTTCTGCATAATACCACAAAATTGCTAATATTAAATATGTATTTAGTTTACGCCCCGAAGAGCTTTTTTGAGAGGTTTTTTTAATATACATCGTGTTGATTGTCTGTCGGTGATTTTAACTATTACTAGTTACACAGGTCATCGACTTAATAATCGCCTGAGTATTTATTTTTAAATTCATTATAAAGACACGTTTACTGTTGTAATGATTAGTTTAGTCGTATTATTTAGGGCTGTTAAAATAAAATAACAAAGGAGATTTTATGACCCTATGAATCTGATTGTAGGGAAACGAAGAATAAATTGTGTCACTCTGTAATGAAACTCCAATTACTTATTAAAAACTTTTTAATCATCTTGTATTGAAAGTTAAAATTAACCTATCGTGCTGAATAAAAAATAATTATTTACTCCATTAAATGGGTCGCTGATAATCATGTTAAAATAGATTGCAATATAATGGTTGAAAATAAAAAGTGATAAGTGTCTGGGAACATTTAATTTGATGAAGGTCAGGATAGTTTGGGGTACCGTTTTATCGGGTTTAGATATAATTAATTTGCAGGTCGGTGAATTTATTTGGACACTGCTAAATTTGGGTAAGCATTGGATAAACTGCATATATTGTGGTCGAAAGGTGTGATGATGATTGTTGACATTGGTCATTGTAGAGGCTCTTACGGTAGCAAAGCGTCGCGACGCCATGGTTGCAGTCACTATCCACTAGTAAACCGGTGCGATTTGCATATATATTGGCGATCAATTTACAAACGTGTCCTCTCTTTGTGACCTACCAGTCTAGATATTGCGATCCAGGTCCTTTGAAGCCTACATCTGAACCCTGATTGAAACCATTGACATCTACTACTGCCACTACCCATTTTAAACCACTTGCATAATCAATAACTCTCTAAGATTCAAGCGTCAACAATCAATTAATATTTATATGTTTATATTATTCCATGGAAATCGAAATAATTATTTTACATTGAATTGTATTGTGGCATTTGATTGATATGGGATTAATCCGTGTGCTTCGGACATTTTAAATTGTTCGGAAATTTAAATAATCATGAAAGCATTTCGATGTTGGACTTTAAAATTGATTGTAATATAAATGAGGGATTTATGCATACTTTTTTTGGTGGTAGAAACGATTAGGGCAAAATTATTTATTCAATTGAAAAATTTGAGAAAGATGCACTCCTGAAAAGAAGTTTTCCTGTCCTGAAATATTCATGTAACTTGATACTAGTGCCAGTAGCAATCTATCTTATTAATATTTCTTCTTTAATACTACTGAAGCATTTTATATTTGTTGTTGGTCTGTAATAAAAATAAAAGTATTTCTTTTAAAATAACCTTGAGATGCAGTAAATAAAAATCAAAGCAGGATAGACTGAAAAATATATTTAGTTTCTTTCAGGCTGAACGTCGAGACTGCTTTGACCGCTGACATTGCTGTAGGCATTATTCCCGGACAAACTCCAAAATAGAAAGCTCTGAATCGATCCAAGCCTTCTTAAAATGGATTCTTAGATTTTAGATTTAAAATAAAATACACTTCGAAAATACCCTGAGGTTGTCTGTTTAGGGTGGTGTAAAAAAATCTTTTCAGCACGATGTCAACCCGAAATTATAAAAAAGAAATAGAATCTAAAACAAAGGTAAAGGTAGGTTTTCAAAGTTGGTCCTAATATGAACAATGTTTACATTAATGTAGTCGTATTTAATAATTCTCAAAGTTAGGTTATAAAATCAGTACGCTTAAACGGCACCGTAAAAGCCTTTCGCAATTACAAATTATCTGAATACGATCCAAGGAGATACCCTAAGTAGCAAAATTAATCCCGTATAAATGTTGAAGAGGTATTTTATTAGAGTTTGAAAGAAAGTCGTTATAAAGTGTCTTAAGTGTTCCGATACATTAGCTGTGCCGATAGTGTGGTGCTACGGTAGGAAGCACCTGGTCCGTCTATAAATTAGAATAACGGCTAAGTTGTATTTGCAAGCACAGTTAGAATATAACGACGAGTTATATTTATAAAGTCAATGTTCAAGACGGGCTGCTCAATTAAAGGTGAAGGCAATTTGTGAAGCTTCACTTTAGACAGACGTTTCATCGGTCAAAAATAGATACATTGCACAATTTTCGTACATGTCATGATTTGATCAAATCTAAACTAAACTTGTGAAAATAATCTAAATATAAACATAAGTTTGCAGGTTAGTTTTAATAAAATATTAAATAAGTTAGTTTTTGACAGTTCCCCTGATAATTTAGTGAAATAAGGTGTGGTTGCCTGAATTTTTCAGGACACATTAGTGCCGTTAGAATATTTTATATGGGTAAAAGTTTTCCATAAGTGACACCGACTTCAGGGACACGTCAACAAGAAGAGGGATGTATAAGTGCATACAGGATATAAGGTTTATTCAGTATTATAAGCTGAGGTGCATCAAATACAAGATCACCATAAATTTGTAATACCATAGTGAAGTATTATACTACGCCATGTAAACGAATATTCAACTTTAATATTCTATGAAATATGCATCGCATACCACAATACCAGGCTAAGAAGCATCTTCAGTCATCTTTACAAAGTCGGATATGTTAAATAAATTTATTTTACCAGCGCAAAACCTATCGAAAGAAGTGAAAACTTTATAAGTATATCCATAATTCTTACTCACCCAACCTAAGCATTCTTTAATAATAAAATACAGTTTTTCGTACTAACTTTTCTTATTAGCCTATTGAATTTATTAATGGCAAGCTAGGAACATTTGTAATTAGATTGTTAGGTATGATATTAAATTGGATAATTGTTTGAATTTTTTAACGGCAAAAAATTTGATAAGAAAAAAAAATACATTTAAAATATTCTGACCAAAAATTTATGAACCTATAATATTTAATTCATAGACATAAACATTAGATATCGCATTGCATATAAAATTTTCGTGCCCATTTTGAGTTGTATGGTTGCACTCTTCTTTCCTATTTAATAAAGGCATAAGTGTTTTTTTCCACTCAACACATTTCTAGCGACCCCTGAGAGTGGTTGTGACAATCTTTTAATTGTATTTTATGTAGTCAGCGGTAAAAACTAAGCCTAAATGTATTTGAGTGTATGTTTGAGTCCATATGACATGTAGTAACAATGCATTTACCCATTTTACTGTGAAATATAACTGAAGATATGAAAAGAGATGTTTACAGTATAATGTTTGCCAGGTAACTGATGTTTTTGGCTACTTGATCCACTTGAACTAACCATGCATTAACATACCCAGTCATGCGATATCTTATGTTTATATCTATTATTGAACTATATTTCTTGAAGTGTTGATTCTTTCAATAGAGTTGTGAGAGTTGTGAGATACTATTTTAACATGGAATATAATAGGTAATATAAAAAGGTTAAAGGCACAATGAAATATACAACAAAATGCAATGGGATTTTTCGGATGGAGTAGTAATTATTATAATTATTTTTCTTACCTTAGACCTTTGGCGTGTTCTAATTGAAGCCTGAAAGAACAATAAATGGCTTCATTAATAAGTAAGAAGGTGGATATTTTGAACGACAAATAGTATGGGGAAATACTGAAGGGTGTCTGAAATACTAGAAGGCAGTCTCGACGTTAAAATTTCATTAGAGCAGAAAGTGGATGCTATTAATTTGATTGTTACACACGTGTGCAGGTGAAGTACTGCACCTTTCATAATATTTCATAGCTGAAAAATTAAGTTCGCTTGAATTTAATTCAGGACATCCACTGTGACTTGTTATGTAACATGAATTACCATATAAAAGAGAAGATCGAACATAAATTGAAGACAATGAAAAACATGTGAATACAAATGTTTTCAGAATCATAACTTGATTAGAAGCGGCTTCAATAGTTTTTGAAATTTTCCTTTCGGCTGACTCGATCCCTGATCTATTATTGTATTAAGCCAGGCTCCTTATTGCATCCCGACAGATAAGCTGCGACAATTCCAGCTTTGAATCCCTCAGGAGAATGTATTGATCAAGATCCAGTACATGCATATTGTAGGTACTGAGCTGAAATGACAGCCTGAAGGGTACAAGCTTACTACTTCCAAATATAGCCTTCAGCTATCTTAGCAATCACATTTCAAATTAAGTCACACATTATTAAAGAGCGTTTGGTGCATTAATTAAGAGAGATAGCAGTGCTCAATAAAATTTATTAATTCAATAATTGCAAAATAATCCTGCGGTCATACTTGAGCAAGAAATGTATGTATGTATGTATGTACCTAAAGAAATATAAAAAAAAATATTAGAAAAGAAATTAAAAGCAGATTCTCATCATCACTTGGGCGAAAAGAAACTGAAGTAGTAAATGTTGAATTTTCCAAGTTTACGTAAATTATTCCGCATCTATATCGCACTTGTATGAACTAATCCTAGAAATATTTTTTGAATATAATTAAATAATAAATAAAAAAACATCCACAATCATGGGTATTAAATTATCAAAATAGTAACTTAGTATTTCTGAAAATATTATCATATAATAGGCTTACAATCTATTATTTTATATTCCCGTTTTATTATGTTATTATTTTTCCTTTATGATATTCAAATTGTTCAAAACAAGTGTCTTAAGATGGCCTTAGATCTTGAACCTGGCACATTTCTTAAGGAAGTCCACGAGGACACGAGGTTTTTATAAAAATGACCAAAACAAATATCGCAGATTTGAGTAATAAACACTAAAATAACTAACTTCCCGACTAACCCAATCACAAGACATGAAAATAAAACCAAATATATCTCGAGGAAACGTTAGTTCATTTAACCAATAGATTTCCAAAACTGATATTATTTTCTAAAATAAAGTATAAATTTCTAATAATCCATTCAACTCAAATTTTGTTTTACCCAAACGAACTGTTATTTAGTGTTTAACCATTATATTTTGAAATTGTTGTGTTAATATTGCTTGTATTGTTGTTATGTTTTATTAATCTTCATATTTTTAAATGGGTTTTTATTTTTTCCCCATTCTTTCTATAACTTTATAGTATTATTTATGTCAAATTTAAATAAAACATTCTCATGTAATCTCATAAATCATGTAAAAGATAAAAACATTTATTTACTCTCTACAACCAATTCCATTTCCAAAGATGTATTGATCTATCATTCATTGTAAAAACTTATACATAATAAAGAAATTGTAATATTTTCTTTATTTTATACATATTATGTATTTATCAACATAAGTTCTTAAAGGGGTACTTCCTTCTCAATTAGTTTATTTTTTAATGCAATCTCGTGGCGCTTTTAGTCTATCAAATCTTAGTATCAGAATACATTGGATGGATAATATTTAATTAAAATTGTTAATATTTTCTAATTCAAATAGGCAGCTGTCTTAGATGATCTTAAGCTATTACTCTGGGATTAAATTATGATAATTTGTATAATATTTGAGGCTTTAAAATGATTTGGGCGTGAGAGATTGCGTCCAGATTGAAAAATGTAGACGGGACGATTTCGTAGTCCTTTCATAGCCTTTGAACGGAAATGGATTATTTAATTGAAAAGTGGCGTCCCCAATTAGAAGCCTCGTGCTGGATTACAGGGGCTAAAAATCAAATTATAACCCTCGCTTATCTTCACTCAACTACCGACGATTAACATTTTATATTTATTTCTTTCCTGGAAATCAGATCATTTTTTTTTAATTTCAATATGCGCATAGTATGTCATTTTATTTTAAGGTATATCTGGGTTGAGGTGTGGGTCATCCTTTTGAAACACGAAATTCAGAAATTCTATTGAAACTTTTATTGAATAGATATTTGAAAACACTAGTCCTGTAGATCGATATGTTGGATTGAGTAAAGTACTTAAGTAAAAAATATTGTATAAATATATATTTAAAGAATAAGGTAAAATTTAATTAATATTGAATGTATTACAGACAAGGCCTAGTTCCAACAGAAATATTTTTATGTAGATAAGTATAATAGTTATTTTTAAAAGAATAGTGAGCGTGGTTAATATAATTTTGCTTCATTATATCTATAATTGTTGAACGTGTGTGTATGTTATATGTCTGTACAGAGAAGAATAATATTTTGCTACAATTAATACACATCTAAAATCTTGAAACGGGTATTTTAATGGTAAAAATATCAAAATAATGCATAATAAATAATGAGACTCGCTTTTTAAATATTGCGATGTGTGTGTGATGAAAACAGTGTTAAATTATTTTATTTATAATTTACTTTAAAAATTCAAACATCTTCTGAATGAAAAATAAACAACTTATTACAACCAGAACATCAAAAAAAATTTACAAATTGAAAATTTCAATTAAAATTACCACAGTAATGAGTATATTTTACTTACCGATTAGTAATCAAATCTTGTAAATTAAAAAAGCGCAAACAGTTATGATCGATATATGGAGCAATTCCATGGTTAAATAATTAAAAATCAATATACACATAAAAATCAACTTTGATTCATGTTTTATATAGTGTTATTGTATTGGTTGTTTAAAGATTTAAACATGTCTCTTGAATCGGTATTCTTATCCTTTATATCCTCGTATTCGGATATCTAAAATTCTCAGTTTGCTGATTCAGGAATGGGGGATGGAGGGTGCAGCTTACAGTTTGAAATTGAATATGTTATTGGTATGGACATTGTGAATATTTAGTATGAGCCTACATTGAAACAATGCATCGGAAGAGTGACTAATGTGTGTTTGCGACAATGACTACACTTACACCAATATTTGCACCTGAATATTTATACAACATGCCTTTTATTGATACTTAAATAATTAAATGTAAAAAATAGTACATTAAATGTAACACAACCACACCTTCATCAATGGTTCAAGTCGTCTAGTAAAACTTTTCAATTTTTATTTTTAAAAGTTTGAGATCTTGCGTATTTACTTATTAGGTGATTGACCGCCTGATTTCAATATGTAAACAAAGTACGGTACAGCGTAATTTCAATCAAAATGCATTATGAACATTGCAAGTAAATAACAACACCTTGTTGACGTACTCAATATGAACTTGACCTTGAACTTGAACTTGTACTTGAACTAATGCGATACATCATAAGATGTTTTTGTTTTTCTCTAATGACAACATATATTCACTCATTAATAAAACCGAAGATTCTCAAGCTGTAATAATAAATTATTTTATTATTGAAAAAATATTTTTCATACAAAAAAATGATTAGGCTCGTTTTAGTATATTTTTTTAATAATCGCACTGGCATTAAATAATGGAAAAAAAAAATTTAATTTCAAATGAAAACATGTTGTATAAAATAAATTATTAAATATTTTAATCAAATCCTAGTAAGAGTGTAATTGTTTCAAAGTAAACAGCCGAAGGTGTTAGTAATGAAGTATTTATCGTTAGTTAAGTATCGCACGTTATTCCTGGTTGACCCGATCACTTTTTGGAGTATCTGCTCTAAACACTATAAATATAAAATGCAAAATATTTTAAAAATATAATAATAATAAACATTCGATAATCTAATAAAATTTATACTTAATAGTTTGATGTAATCAATCCATTGTATTATTAGTATAAATATCAAATGTCATGTGAACAACTACGAGTATGTGTAGAAATTCAATATCTCCCGTTCCCAGTGACGTGGAAGGCAATAGAATTAAAGGATCAATTCTGATCTATTATTGTATGAATATATTTATTATATTGATTAAAAACTGTGCTCTTATTGAGATAATAGTTTGATGGAGGTATGCGAAGTGTAGTGCAAACGTTCCCTACTGAATTGGTAATCGTCCACGGGACACTGACTCTTTCTATTGAAATTGTATTTACCTCGACTACCTTTGGCTATTGGAAAATATACTAAAAATAGCAATCGATTGATAAGACCTTAATAAATATCCTTGTCCGAATATTAGTTTATTAAATCATTTCAAGAACGATATAATTTTTAATTTACATTATTAGACTTTACTATTCATTTATTTTTTCAAGAAGAGTTACTCTACTTATAAATTTACTCGGACCATTTGAAGATATGATGCGAGCAGAGATATGCCAAAGTCAAACGAATATTATAGTATTCTTATCTTATTATGATCAATCAAGCGTTTTATTACTCAATTTCTCACACCTGTCGTAAATTCACTTCATTTTACTCTATGGGATAAAATGATAGAGCGATATACAGAAATGAAACAGGTATAATACTAAAATATTCGTTTGACTTTGGCACATCTCTCGATGCGAGTAATTGTTATCTACGAATGCGAGCAATATACGAGGTGAATTACTATCATTGCGAGTATTTTCAATTGACAGTCGAGTAACTTGCATTGTGTAACAACATTTATTTTGACACGAATTCATTTTGAGGATGCAATAAAACATTTAATTTACATTTCGAATATTATTAATAACGGAATAATTTATTATAAAAAGGCACATTCATTCATACCTCATTCATTGTGTATTTTTCATTATTAATGTTTTTCTCGGAAAAATCATTTACACGCTAAATAGACAAATTTATGATATCTTGTGATAATAAGTGATTGTTTTCTTTCTCTATTTATCATTTCTATATTTTAATCTTATTATTTTGTTAATCTTTACGTACAATAATTCTTTTTGTTGTTTTTCAATTGTTTACAAGAAAGAATGACTACATTTTTTTCGACGTAAAAACCAACAATGGTGTGTACATTATTTTAATCATATTTTTTCTCAGAAAAATAATTTAAAAACTACATACACAGACAAATACGTCATAATAATTATAGGAATAGGTAGGTATTATTATTTGATATATGTTTTTTTGAATCCAATTAAATACTTGATGGGATAATACTGATAATTGATAGAATTATATTTAAAAAAAATCAAATATCCTAATAGGGCTGTAGATAAGATTCTATATTTTTTATATGATTGAATGCGTAATTAGTAAAATTTTCGAATGCATAGCTCTAATATACTGCTTAAAATATAAATATATAGGTAAGTAGCTACTGAGAAGCGTGATTTAGATATGAATAAAGCAATGTAGTATTATATAAAAGCGGCTTTTATATGGCTGATGTGAAATACGTATATTACAAATATTGTCTTTCAACTCTGACTTATTGGAAGGTGAACTTGGCTTTATTCTGTTCTGTAGCTTTAGTGTTAAACGGTTCTTTGCAAATATTGACCATGGAACCATATAAATAGGTGTCTTATCTAAACCGATACATTTACTTCTAAATCTACCGTATACTTCTAAAGCTGATCTTTCCTATTATATCCAGATAAAATCACTTCAGCTGCAGTAACTTCTTTTGAAATATATCACCTCTACATACTGTACTAACCGGTCTTTGCTCAGGAGAACCTATAAAAACTCGTCATGCCATTTAACCATCAATCCAATACCAAAGACTTTAATATACCAGTACAATGACACAATGCTATCTTTTAATTGGCCCTTGAAAATAATACAATTTAATTTGATAATACCAAAATATCACATGGGTGAGAAACACTATAGAAATACATAATTCCTGTCCAACCCAATTTAAATTATGTTAAAAACCAAGTATCATTACTAATGGATATTATTGTTGATAATTTAAAATACAAAATATCAAGTCGATAGTTCAATTTAATTACTCATTATTATTAAACATACTCTTATTAAGTTTTAACTTTTATATTCATGATAATGAAATCCGATAGTGTTATTTTTATTGTATATTTTATATGTATATTTAATATAATAATAAATAAATTAACCCCTTCAGAGACCGTTAAGCTTAGTTGGTATAAAAGTCGTACTAAATAAGTGCCTACTTTTTTAAAATCCGAGCAGATTTCTTTACTGTTTTTTTGTTTTGATATATTTAATTTGAACAAATATATTTTTATTGTACGGTTATTCGTATTTAAGAAATACATAAAAAGTTTTAAAATATGTATAATAAATTTTTATGTTAAGAGTAAACGTGTGTTGTAGTTTAGAAATGAAAAAAGAATAGAGGTTATGATTGAAAATCAAAAAATTCGACAAATTTTTCATGGTTTGAAACATTGAATTTAAGTGATAGGTTAGGTTACTTATTTATTACTTTTCTTTTCGTGAATTGATTTGGGAATTCTAAATAAATGAAGGCGAAAAATCTTTTGAATCAAGCGTCGTAAGTTTCACCGTGTTGGAAGATTATTGTATAAACGGTTATTCGCAGAAAGAATACCCGTTCTTAAATCGAAAACCGGTACTTTATCATCGAGCAGATTATCTTTAAATACTCAAAGCTTCAAAAGCAGTTAAAGAATATCGGAAAACATTATTGTAAGATGAAATACTTGAAGATATAAAAAGCGTGACTTACAGCGACCAATCTGTGCGCTGTCAAACACACTTGATAGATTGAATACAAACAAGAGGCGCAAAACGCTTCCCCTTAGAATTATTTTTATTTATCATCATATTTTTTGATGCTGCCTTTTCATAGAGTAGACATGCGTATGGAAAATATTTGAATTGTTCACTCTCAGGTGTTTGTTCCAAATCAGAGGACGAAGAAGAATGTGAAGATTCCAATATAATTCACATCTCTTTGATTCATTTTTAGATAAATATCAATCGCACTATTAAAAAGGCAATAGAGCAATATCACATTTCTAGCGGAGAATTCGATGTCAAAAGGGTAGGTGCTGGAGATTTATTTGTTCCGGAGACAAAACGAATCATCGCCTAAGAGAATGCCATTGAATTTGGCATTTAACTGGTATATTATATGAGTAATAGGGAAAAAAATAATAAGAAATTGCTTAGAAAAGATGCTGAATTCCATACATATCAAGCATATTACTGTCGTACTTGTGTGTAACCCAATATCAGGATTATATGATATTACACTCTAATATAGCCTTTGTTATTGCCTTTGAAGCCTTAAAAATACTGTGTTCTACCTTTTGTTTTTATATAATGCATGGAATTTCATTATGATTTGTATATTTTCATCACATATAAAAACCGAGCCCACCAATTTAATAAAACAATTCTTGATGGAGTGTTTTCCATATAAAAAGGGAGGAGCCTCAGGAATAAATGTCATGGTTTTTATATTTATGTCAGTCTGTCACGTTGAGTGATTTCAACCAAATTACGCCCACTTCGTAGTCTTATATTTTTTTAAGATTAATTCACAATATGCCTGATTTTATGTGTCATCAATTAATTTTTAGATTGAGGTTAAACAAGTGAAATTGTGATATTAAAAGATAGCCGATCATAAGATTGATTGTAAAGGCATTCATCACAAACTTTTTGATCTCTTCATTATTATGATGAACGGAAACGAGGAGTTTTCATAGAAAACCTCGACATCGCCCTTCTTGTTTCTCGTTGAGCCGGTGAAAACTTTTTTCAACGGGAAAACTTTGAGGAAATCCAATCGGAAAACTTTACGACAATCGAATGACTCTTCGTATGCGAAAAGGTCATTGGAAATCTGATACCACCATATAACTTTTATATGATATAAAATTTTGTAAAAAAAAAGGGTAATCTACCTGGAATTTGTAGCGGAGTTTGTTGTTCGGATATCAGCACTACACGAAGCCTGTAAATAATTAAAAAAAATAGATATATTCGTTATATTCATTTCAATATTTTAGAAAATTTGACAGTTATATGGGAATAATTTTTATACAATTCTTAGTAGGTTTATGACCGTGCTAATTTTTTTTTCTGTCTCCACAGTCATTAATGATTTTACTATATTAATGTTTCACAATATTGTTGTTTTATTCATATAGTATTAATTATATGGTTTTGTAATTCTAAGTTTATTATTATTATTATTATTATTATTATTATGTAATATATATATTTATATATATATATATATATATATATATATTTATATATATATATATATATATATATATATAGATCTACCAGTGGGTTTTTGTATTTTTTCCCATAAATTATGTTATGACCTATAAATTATTTAAATAAATATCAATTGATTGTACTCCGTATTAAAATAAGTAAAAGACTAAGTCTATGAACTTAATATCTAATCATACATTACATCTAATCATAATGTATCAAAATATTGTATGCAATTTATATTTAATAACGAAATTGTATAATAAATAAAATGATCGTGCTAAAATCGATACAATAAATAATAAGACCAGGTATTTCGACTCTAATATTAATAAAATACCAATCAATTCAACACGTCAATAGGACGTCTAGATTTTTTTATGTTTGAAAAACTAAATATTATTTATGAAACCGCTAAATATTGTGGAAGTTTTCTAGTGGTTAAAGTATCAACATTTGAAGTAACTTGTTACACACATTTCTTGGAAAGTATTTAAGCTGTGGTGAGTTAATCCAGCAATCAGGAAGATGATCTCTCTTCAGGAGGGAATTTTTTCATGTAATTGAGTGCAGTATAAAGAGCCAACTTTTCCACTTCTAGTTAAGGCGTTTCGTCTATAATAAACTACGAGTATACTTCATACTAAAATTCTATTTGATCTTGTAAATTTATTCCTCGTGAATGCGTCAACTTATCGATTTTGAGCTTTTATTTAATATATATCTACGAGAATAACATAGAAATAGCTGGCTCGAGTAACTCGATATATGGAATATATTTATTGCATTCATTAGGTTGAAATGCAATATTGGCATTACTGAAGCGAAACGGCAATAGCCGGAGTAAATAACCGAATAAAAATTCAACACTCGTATATAAATATTATCGTATATCATCAATTTACTTCATACTAATCTTTTTTATCGGATTTGTACCTTCGATGTAGGTACAGTGAGAGATTAAATAAAATTTGTTGAATAAAATTTCACTCAATTGAAGATTGTATAATATAATATAAACCTCCTTATTTTACCAAAAGAATGTGATTACTTATAAATTGTGTTCCTATTTTTGGACTTGAAAATATTATTTTTAATACGGATTTGCCTTAAATATTCAGGCAAAATGTGCAGTAAGTTAAAAATATCAGAAAAGAACCACTATTTGTTTTTTTTTTAATTAGCGGAGAAAATTTCAAATTTAAGCTAGATCGGTAATAATATTAATAAAATCCCAATCGATCGACTTGATCCATGTTAACTCTGATTTTCTGTATTGTATGTTAAATACTGATTATTAAGTCGGTTACCTGTGTAACTAGTAATAGTTAAAATCACCGACAGACAATACAAACGAAATTTGTAAAAATAAATAAATATAAGAATCAAGTCCACAAAAGCATAAAAAATCGCTTGTAAAACATGTGCTGGACAATTTTTAAAACGAAATAATAATTGATGTTTGAACACAATTAATGTTGAAATTTGTTACAATTATCATAGAATAGTCTAAAGTTTAGACTAGGTAAATCAGTTTTGGACATATTTAATTTGCAATGAATATTAGAATCAGAAACCATGAATGACTCGATTAAGTTGTTATTGTAGTTTGTATGGGTTCACTAAAATGTAACCTCTACATTGTATACAATTTGTACAATGGATTAAGTAATAATTTATGGATATTATAATGCGTACCTAATATAAAATAGATATTTAAACAATGGATAGCATGAAGATGGATATTTATGATCAGTACAATAGTAAAGTAGCATCGGCAGGAGTATTAGGTTAGGATATTTAAATGGCTATAGTAAAAGAGGGTCATTCAGAAGGCTTTATTTGCGAATATAACGCTTTCATAAAATCGAATAACACTCGATTTACGTACGACTCATGCTCTCGCTTTACGACTAACTCCATTTCTGACCAACTTAATAACTTCCACTGTAAAATGTGCATTTAACATCAGATTTCATATCACCAACTTTTATGCACCGCAATCATATTATTTTTAAATATTATATCTTATTAAAAATATATATTTGAAATATGCATTTCAAAAAAATTATGAGTGATTAATTTCAACCAAAACGATTTTTTTAAATATATGTACTCGTACATACTCGGGATAGCTAAAAATCACAATATAAACGAATATTTGTACATTTTCATACTACCCATAAAAAGTAAAATTTTATGTGAATCTTATTACTTGAGATCCTTGTTGTCTATAAAATGAGCGAATGAATTTTTAACACGTGGTTGAAATGCTTTTTTTTAAATAGTCAAACATAAAACTCTCATCATTAATAATTGAATTTAGTAAGTTTAGATTACGTTAATCAATCAACTTATATAGTTTTCATAAAATGGAACATGGCAGGAATTAAGAAATGTGCATATTAAACATATATTAGTCCCAAAAATCCGATGTGTAATGTTATTAGAAAGATCGACAAGTGACAGATAAACAGTACGAGCGGTTAAAGCATCGCCCCAAGCAGCATCTTTGGTGACTTAATTCATTTTCGTCTCCCATGTCATTGACGTCTTTTAATGTATTATTGAGGTTAATACATATTATATTTAATTTTAATTTGGCAATTCAAATGTGGTTTCAACGGTATAATTTTTATTTTTCAAGACGAATGTCTCAAGAATTCTATGTTAATATTGGGGAGGTAGGTTCGGTTGATTTGACGTGTTAATTAAGAGAAAAAAGGTGAGTAGACAAGGGTGTAACAATACAAATATCCGGACAGCTATGACAAAACTACTATATTCTCGATATGTGCATATGCATCAACCGTTTTATACAACCCCTTCATCAACCCTCCGACCAAATCTTCTCAAACCAAATATAATTCAATAGAAATTCAATCAAGTCTCTAAACAAACATAAGAGCATTGAATACCAGTTATCTATTATATCGAAAGATATTATAATTGTTTTTGGTAAAAGTATTAATTACAGAAATTATAGCTAGTTAAAACAATGTAGGTTATATGTAGGTATTATATTTATATACAGTGGTATCTCAAAATACGAGTTTAATTCGATCCGCAAACAAAGTAGTTTATAAATACTCGTATCTAGAAGCAAATTTCACCATATGAATTTATACAAACTGCCATTAATCCATTCCAGTCCACAAAATGTCCTCGCAAAAAAAAACAGTTTTTATAGTTACGTGCTTTTGAATAATAAAAATATATTTATTAATGAAAAATATTTTATTGTATATAAACAAAAGAAGAGAATGTTAAGAAATAAATAAGATTTATTTACATTGTATTATATTATCAATCAATGTATAATTGATACTTAATAAATAAATTGTAATATTTATATAAGTCCATGATTACATTAGGTTAAAAATTATCAAAGCAAATATTACAAATTTTAGGAAAAAACATTACACTTACATTAAAAATAAAGTGTTAATTTCTAATAATCCACTCAACGCAAATTTCGTTTTACCCAAACGAACTGTTATTTAGTTTTTAAGCACTATATTTTCTAATTGGTTTGTTAATATAGATTTTATTATTGTTAATATTTATTAATCTTCATATTTGTAAATGGGATTTATTTTTTTCCAATTATTTCTATAATTTAATAGTAGTATTCATGTCAAATGTTTATAAAACATTTTCATGTTAGTTATAGGTAAAAAGATTTATATACTCTGTACACCTAAGACTATTTTCAAAGATGTATTGTTCTATCAGTCATTGTAAAAACTTATGCATAATAAAGAAATTGTAAAAATATTTATAAATATTGTGTATATCTAACGAAAGTTAATTTCGTCTAAAAATTGTTCGAATTCATATAATAGAAAAAATACTTTTCTTCATTACATTTTTCTTTCTTTTTTGCGTTTTTATTCAATATGAAATTATATACCTATATTCTCCTGATTAAAAATTATATCATTAAATCATTCACACTTAATAGTAATTATTCCATAAATTCTTTATCTTAATTTACTAAACATAACTTTGAATATTAACAATTTTAATAAAAAAACATAGATTTTATGCAAAAAAATCCATACCACGAATAAATGTAGGATGCAGATATAGTATTCAGGAATAATTAACTGTTCTAAACCCATATTATTTGTAGTACAATGGATATTTAATAATGCTTTTAAATTAATTATGAAATAGTTTTCACATTTATAAATGTTCTACTATTGAACTTCGACTATTCCAAATCAAAGTTAGACGTATAAATCATTTGAGCAGGCTTTTCACGTAAGTTTCGCAGAGAAATATCTAGTTCGGTGCAGATTCGAGTTGAGTGAGTAAAAAATGGGGTTATTTAATGGTAAAAAGGCAGTGGTGGTGAAAGTTTTCGAATCGTCCCCTGAGGGTATGTAGCATGAAAACAGGGGGGCGGAAAACAGACGCCGGGGTGGCTTTTGTCGTTGGTAGACGCCTACTACCCTTCATACAGAACAGCTTGCATGATCCACTCACTTCTTCACAGAGACCATCATCATCATCATCATCAACATCACAGCTTTTTTCCTCGATTTTAATTCTGCAATAAAAACCGACCAGACTTGCTTATCGTGCACCAGACATGCATCACACCCACACGACTACCCTTAACATTTCAAACCACTCAACACGCCAATTATTATCAATGAATGTCAATACAATCATAATGATTATACAAAAAAAAAATCGGAAGCATAATATCATTTATTATTGATGAATTAAATAGAGAAGCTAATTGTTACCTAT
Source organism: Agraylea sexmaculata (assembly GCA_022606485.1). Lineage (NCBI taxonomy): Eukaryota > Metazoa > Arthropoda > Insecta > Trichoptera > Hydroptilidae > Agraylea > Agraylea sexmaculata. Next base: position 455 of record JAGTTH010004472.1, on the reverse strand, counting down.
TGAACGACTTTCTCAATTAGTAGAACTCATTTTTATATTAAGTAGCAAGACCCTTTTTTCGGGGTTACTTAATGGATAATCCCAACTATCAATATATAGATATAGAATACCTTGCACATTATTTATATTAATCTGAAATAATTCATAACCTTCCATAAATAATACTTTATTACTAAGCTGATATATTTTTATGGCTTTATGAATATCTCATTTCAAAAATTAATTGTTTTAAAATTAAATGTAGAAACTTATTTTCTAGGATTAAACAAGCATTAAACAAACTTAAAAATTTATTTAGTATTATCTGCATTCGATCCATTATTAAATTAAATATAATAATTATCCATCAAAATATAAATATTTATATGACTATAAAGGAGTAGAGGCTATTTTATATATAATAAAATTTAAACATTTTTCCATAACATTGCCTTACTATCCAGGAAATTTGAAAA